>JAKSZP010002913.1:0-115669 GCA_022478985.1 Massospora cicadina | reverse complement strand
TAATTAATAAATTATATCTTCTATAAAGATATTATTTCATTCTCATTTATTAGGCCAGGCGCCGGTATTTATAACTCTAGGGCATCTCCTGGAACATATTGAGCACGCAATTTCCAAAGATAATTATTTTCCACCTCACTTCAGCCCTTAAATAGAAAAATTATGACATATTGCTAAGATTATTAGTGGCAAAATACTCTAAAATTTAAGAAGTTTTAGGGGCAAAAATTGCAATATGAACATGCAAAATTGTCCTAGGATTATCCCAATTTGAGCTTTTCTCTCTCGTTGCAATCACTTTTGCAACTTATTCAATTCAAGTCTAAATCTAGTTTGATAATCTCACAGATGAGATTAGTCTGCGCCCATGTCAGGGAGCAGTTGGTCAAGTAAGGTAAGAGGCACAGGTGGTAGTCCCGCAACCTCCAACGTTTGAAAATGCTTCAGAGAAACTGGCAGAATAGAAAAAAAAACTGTTAATCACTATTTCCCCAGAAATCCTCACTTGGCAGGCGTGATGTAACCAGTACATCAACACACCGCACTCTCAACCACTCTCATTGGTGGAATATGGAGTCTAAGTGTTTCTGGATATCCAACAAACAGCTTTATGGGAAAAATTTTGTGGGGATGTGCACACTTTTTTCCCAACTGCAGTGTATGTTGCACCTCACTCCATGTCATGCGGTTGGCTGGACCTCAGTTATGAAAACAAAGAGGCAGCAGATGAAGCTGCTGCAGTGCGCGTAGTGATCAACCTCCCCAAAGGGCAATGGGTTATCGAAACCAAATGCACCAGATGGACAAAATCAAACCAAATTTTCCTCACGTTTGACTTTTTGCCCACTATAGTCAAGCGTGCCATTCTGGAGCAACACCTGAAAGTTGGTCTCACCATATACGGCGAAATACAATCCTTTGAGATGCAATGCTTCACACTGATGCCACACCTGTGCACTGGCAAAGCTATTGCAGTCCTGACTCCAACTGAGGAGATCGTGAAGGACCTAACCCAGATCCCATACTCTACTTATATTAATATTGAAGGGCATACCACCCACCCTTTCAGGGTAACCATAGATAGCGCACCCCCCATATGCACCCACTGTGACATGTTCAGCCATAAGGCACATGCATGCCCCACCAAGGAGGGCATCACATTCCAAGAGCACCCCTCAGCGGCCATGGCCATCAGGGAGGCGCACTATGAACCAACCATTAGCACCAAAGAGGCTTTCCTGTGGGGAGCACAAGGCTGCTACTTACTAGTAAAGCCTATCTCACCTAAGAGTGAAAGAAGGCCAAACAGGCCCACAGGGCCGCGGCCAAGGAAGCAGCCAAAGTCGCCTCCGCTATCCCACACTCTCAATGCCAGGAGGACATCAAAACCTTTGCGGTGAAAGCAACTTGGGAATTCCCTCAACCAATCAGTTTTTGGAAGCCCATGCCGATTGGGCCACCCAATCTGAGGATCTGATGGGTGACTCAATCTCACCTGAACTTTGCAACCAAGCCCTGATTGAAACTGACTTGGTCTCCAACCTACCTGAAAAAAAAATTTTGCCCTGAATGTTGGTGCACCAAACTCATCCGCACCACAAAAAATTTGTTCAACATTGGGGAAACAAAAAGTGAAGGCAAAAGCCAACGCGAACCTGTCTGCTAAAATTAATAAAACTACTGATAGCATTGCCACAAATACCGCACTACCATGAAGGCCCATGGGGATCCAGAGGAGGCTGGTGGGCCTGGGTGCCCACCCCCTCACACCTAAGGTGTGAAGGGGTAGCCTTCACTTTAGGGACGTTGAATATTGCCAGACTCAAGGCCTCGCCATCCTGGGCTAGGAAACTGAGTTTTTTTACAAAAAAATTACCCGTGGACATCCAGGCCATCCAAGAGTCCCACTGTCCACGAGGTTCTGAGGACACTTAGAAAACCATGCTCCTCCCTTCCCTATCCTTCTGGTTGTAGCACTGCGGGGTGCTAGTTTAGAAAAACAATTTTTAAAATTTTTATTGTCGGAATCCTTTCTCAATGGCCGAGTCCTTATTGTTACATTCTCATGGGCTGACATGGCGCACGCTATCATCAACATCTATGCTCTGACCTGTGCACGAGAGCGTTGGGAATTTTTCTCATTGGTCAAATCCCTTCCGCTACCCCCTGACTCTTTTGTAGTTGGTGACATGAACTGTTGGCTAAACTCACCCATGGACCGTTGGCCTTCCTCATCCCACACCCCCCAGGGTCACGTAGAACTTCGCGTTCTAAAGTCCACCCTTGCGTTATTAGACACGCTGCCATGGCAAGCCCTGCTGATCAAAAACATGATGCTCCCCCACACCCACAACGGCTAATTAAGGTCCATGACCCACATTGACCTTATCCTCACGCTGGCAAAATTTCAATCTCACATTTCCCACTTCCAAACAACAAAAATTGAATTCTCCAACCACTGGCTGGTCCTAATAACCTACCACTTACCTGTCACAGTGGCTAAGGCCCCGCATTGGTGCAAACTTCGAACACCTCAACTTGCGTCGCCAGGATTTTCCACTTGGGTGGAATCAGCAACTTTGGCAAAAGAGTTTATTACACCATTTTGCGTGGACCTAATTTCCACATGGTCAGCCTTCAAAGTGGATACCATCTGCCACACTCGCCACCTCTCCTCCCAACACTCATGAGCTACATTGGCTGTCATCTCGCGCGCTCTGGAAGAGTTGGCACACCTGGAGTCCAACATCCCAGCCACAGGCTACAGCCCTGCTTGGGGCTGGAAGTGGGCAGAAGCAGCTGCACACCTCAACGCGCTCAAAAGGCAACACAAACATGAGGTTTGTGTTCAGTACAGGGCTGAACACATTACAGAGGGCGACACTTGCACCGCATATTTTAAGAAATTCTTCACACTGCGCTAGAGCATGGACTGCACACAGGTGCGGAGATTGGATGATTCTGTCGCGGATACGCCGGCCAAAGTGGCAATTGAAATACAAAAGTTTTACTCTAAGTTGTACCAATCCAATCCAATTCAGCTGTCCAAAGTGGCGAAATTTCTTGACAGCACTCACATCCGCACCATTTCCCAATACTAAGAATTAATGAATTTGATTACTCCAAATGAACTCTGGTCAGCCATCTGCAGTGCACCAAATTGGAAATGCCCAGGCCCTGATGGCATTCCATATGAGTTCTATAAAAAAACTTCAAATATATATCTCCACTGCTGCTTGCCTCCCTTAACCAGAGCCTTCTGGATACGCGCCTTCTACCAGGAGGGCAAGAGGCCTTTACCGTCACACTCTTTAAAAAAGGGATAAGCTAGACCTAGCCAACTGGCGCCCCATTTCTTTAACTAACACGGATACAAAAGTTTTTACTAAAATCATGGCTAACCGTTTAGGGATTGTAGCATCTGCCACCATCTCCCCAGAACAATTTGGTTTCATACCCAGAAGGTTGATTTGGGACAAAGTGCACTATGTGGCTAATGCATGCCAGTCCACAGCCTATGGGCACTTGTATATTTGGACCAACAGAAGGCCTATGATAGAGTAAACTGGGAACACCTCAGGGCCTGCCTCCACCAATTCTGCTTGCCCCTCGCTTCATCAACTGGGTGATGCTGCTCACGGAATCTGCAACAATGGCAGTGCGGGGCCCTGGCTTCCTAACAGAAGTAGTCCGCCCTCAAAGGGGCCTACGCCAAGGGGACCTCCTTAGCCCACTCTTATACAACTTCAGCCTTGACCCACTACTTTGAAACGTGAATGCCCACCTCACTGGGGTCCATGTACCAGGCCAAGCCCCAGTCAAGATGATGGCATTTGCAGATGACTGTGTGGTCAGGGTGTTTAATAATCAAGATGCACGCGCGCTTGAAGCTCTCATCCAGGAGTATTCCCGGGTAAGTAATGCTGCACTAAACGCTTCCAAAACTGAAATCATCCTCCTTGGTTGATACCAAACCGGCTGGCCCCAGAGACCAATGCCCAGCCCAGGCCATCTGCTTGCACACGTGCTCGCCTTCCCTGCTCACCCCACACCGCCCCACTTGTGCTCCCCTTTGTGCCACGCCCTACCAGAGGGCCTGTCCGCCATCTGGGCGTGTGGGTGGAGGCAGGTGGGTATGCCGCAGCAGTAATGGAAAGTCATATTCTAGACAATGTGACGAAGCGTATCGCCTCCCTCAGAGCCCACCCTACTTTCCTTACTGGCAGGGTTGTTTTAGACAACTCTATGCTCCTCTCAAAAGTCTGGTTTGGAGCCCACGCAATCGCCTTCTCCCCGAGTTTTTTCAAATTTATGTATGCCCTCCTACAAGGGTGGCTATGGTCAGGCCACCCACCGCCAGTGCAGCTTGAGGTCATGTTTGGCCCTCGTCGTCATGGTGGCATGGGCCTGCTTGACTTCAAAGCCCATACTGCCAAGATCCTGGGCACCTGGATTGCGGCCATCACCACCCCTATGTTCCCCTCCCAACACTGGTCCTGTGCAGCCCGCTCTAACTTCTCCCGCGCCCTGGGCCTTAACAATCCATCAAACCCTCACTCCTTGATAAAATATCTGGCTTCCCACCCATCGGCCACAGGTCCTCACGGTACTAAAACCTAATACAAATGAATCCTCCTCTCCATGCAAAGCGCTGAGTGGAGAATTTGCATTAGTGGACACACAGACCAGAGAGGCCGCCCCTCTCCTCAGTTCACCCAGGAGGTACAGGGGTTACCCATTCAAGATGGCTTGATCCCCATATGGCCCCATGTCCTATCCAGGGTGGACTACCTGGACATGATGGACATCCCTTATTCCATTGAGACCCAGAAGACTATTTGGAAATATGCACACCACCCTCTGTTATAGCCTCAAATCCGTTCCCATGTGTGGCGCTGCCTGAGGTGGGTGTACCATACGGCTGAGCACTCTAACGCTTTACACTCATCCTTCATCATGTGTGGCCAGTATGGAACGCTGTTCCACCGCCTGGAGAAGTGCCCAACCTCTAAAGTGATATGGCGCGAAGTTCAACGTCTGCTTGGCCAGGATAAAACACATCCCTTCAGTCTGTCAAGAGATATGTTTGCTATATCCATGGTATCCCCCTTCCACCCTCCCTCCATGCTCTGGTGGTCGCAATCGCCATGTGGACTATCCACATGATTGTCTTGGATGCCATCGCAGGCTCCACCCCCACCCTCCCAGAAGCTGTCCACAGATTCTGGTCCCATTTGGTGGACCACATTCAGGCGTGGATGTTTGGGTACCTCCCACCACGTCGATGTCAGCTGGTCTCCTCCTGGTTCCCAGTTTGGTTCATCAAATTGGATCCTTTCCTCCACATGTGTTCGATTGTGGTTATGGCCCCTTTACACGTTCCCTCCCCTCCCCATAGTGGCGTTCCCGCTGGCAACAAGAGATAGCATCGCGCTTCTTGGGTGCCTTCCCTGTTACTAAGTCTTGTTTCTTTCAGGTTAACATTTGGAAGTGTCCGTCCCCTGGTCAGCCTTCCTTGAAATAAATTTAAAATTTAAAATTATCCCAATTTGAGTTTCATTGTACAGCTGACAAAATACAACTTTGGGAAAACTGCATCAATTTCAATTAAATGATGTACCCCTAGTTGGGACGTCTGCAGGCCTCTCATGATAGCAATAGGTACTCCCATTCAGGTGGTCCATGTGCAAGTGCTAAAATGCCAATTATGAGGATCAACATACAAAATTTGCCATAGGGCGTAAAAAGGTTATTCTTAGGACCAGTCTAATTTGAGCTTTGTCATATAGTCAAAAAATATGACTTCTGGGAAATTTGGCACTAATTTTAATTAAATGACATACCCCATAATTGGGACGTCAGCAGGCCTCTCTTAATAGCATTAGGTACTCCCATTTGGTCAGTCCATTTGCAAGTGCTATTGTGCCAATTACAAAGATTAACATACAAGATTTACCATAGGGTGGGAAATTGATTATGACATTATGTTGTCTATTTGTCCATGGGATTCTTAAGGGTTATTTTCAGATTGTTCCCCAGATGATTTCTTAAGCTGAATGGTTGATATTGCTCCTGATTATTCAGGACCAAATGCTGAGGTTTTTGCATTTATAATCATCCTAAATTATGTAAGATATTCAGCTCAAATTGTAGAGTGGATATTTGAATTATGTGGCGTCAACATATTCAGCTCAGACTGTAAAATAAACGATTGATTAAAATTGACATTGTGATATTTGGCTCAAACTGTAATTTGAATAATTGAATTAAGTAACGCTGAGATATTTAGCCCAAACTGTAAAAGGATAATTGATTAATTTGGCGTTGAGATATTTGGCCCAAACTGTAAAGTAGATAATTGAATTAACCTGATGTTAAGATATTCAGCCCAAGCCATATAATAGTAATTGGCTTTAGTTGAGAATTAGAATAATTGGTCCAAGTTTTGGAAGGATAATCTGCACGATTTGTTGGTTGTTGAAGAATTTATTTTTGGGTCAATCACCAGAATCTGACAGCAGCTGAAGGTTTGGAGGGCAGATGTCTGATCCCATACCTTGCACTTGAATATAAAGCTCAGCTCCAGAATTTTTTCTTAGGTCAGAATGTGATGACATATTGACTTGTGATGGTTGTGTGAGAGGGCTGAGATTCTTCCAAGAAAGCTACCATAGTTGATATAGCATAGGCAGTGACCTATAGTTTATGACCTCCAGTGGGTTGTTAGACCATAGCTTTAGCTGAGGTAATGGGTTGTAGGTTGCAAAGGTGTGACCAGGTGAGATGGTACTCATTTAAAGTATTTGCCATTTTGGAAGTAGTGCTTGCTTTTTTGATAGTTTTCTTTTAATGGATGACCCTGGTTGAAACTGAGTTGGGTAACTGATGGTTTATTGTATAAAGGGTTACTACCTTATTTATCTAGTCAATGTTTTTTTAATGAGTAATACTGCAAGTTTTGACAATAGTCTACTTCGCTCTATGGATTTAAACTTCAATCTTTGAGGTGATCTTAAAAAAGTGACATTTATTTAAAAGTTAGTATTAACTGAGTGTTAGTTAAGGGGTTTTAAAAAAGATATTATGCATTATTATTTTTACATAGGATACTTAGGACTGCTAAGTAGGTAATTTATTATCAGCTCAATACCAATGATAGAGCTATTAATTTTGCTTGATGTATTTTTCAAATAGTGCAAACTTTTGAAGCTCTTGCTTTTATATAATATCTACTTTGTCACATCTCTCATCTTATCTACAAGTCTCAAAAGAAACTTGCAAGTATAATAATAAACATTTAGGAAAACATAATACTTAAACAAGAACTAAATACTAAAAATTTAAAGCAAACACTTTATACAAAGGGTAATGCTCAATTACTCAAAACTTTTAGTACATAATTGGTAACATTGAACTATAAAGTTCAAGGCTATAATAAGATAAAAGTATCTGACTACTTTACACCTCTTTCCAATATATACTGAAAAATATTAACTCATTTTTCAACCTCATTAATACTCATGTACTAACAATAAATCTCCATCTAAACCCTCTTTCTTATTGAACATTAACATTACTAATCCTAATAGCTTTTTCTTCTTAAATTTATAAACTTTTCCCATAGAATATAGTTATTCACAAGTAATAAGTTTTCAAACTCATTTACAACTAACTAAAAGTCTGGTCAATTAAGGCCATTAATACTAAATAGTTAAAATAAATTTTTGCAGTGTTCCACTTTCTCTCCTTAAAAGTCAAATGCGTTAAAGCCTACAATTAGGACACTGCAATTATTAAATTTTTAAATTTATTGTGGGGAAGGCCGACCATGGGACGGACACTTCTGAATATGACTCAGACGAGACAAAACTCAGTACCAGGTGAGGCACCCCAGAGAAGCGATGCTATCTCTTGTTGCCAGCGTGAACGCCACTTATGGGAAGGGGAGGGAACGTGTGTAGGGGGCGTAGCCACTATTGAGCACGTGTGGAGGAAGGGGTCTGATTTGATGAACCAGACTGGGAACCAGGAGGAGACCAGCTGCCGGCGACGTGATGGGAGATATCCAAACATCCACGCTTGAAAGTGATCCACCAAATGAGACCAGAATCTGTGGACAGCTTCAGGGAGGGTGGGGATGGATCCGGCGATGGCATCCAAGACAATCGTGTGGATAGTCCACATGGCGATTGCAACCACCAGAGCACGAAGGGAGGGTGGGAGGGGGAGGCCATTGATGAAGCAAACATATCTCTTGACAGACTGAAGGGATGTGTTTGATCCTGGCCTAGCAGACGTTGGACTTCGCGCCATATTACTTTAGAGGTGGGGCACTTCTCCAGGCGGTGAAACAGCGTTCCATACTGGCCACACACGACACAGGATGAGTGTAAAGCATTAGAGCGCTCAGCTGTACGATACACCCGCCTCAGGCAGCGCCACACATGGGAACGGACTTGAGGCTGCAACAGAGGATGGTGTGCGTATTTCCAGATAGTCTTTTGGGTCTCAGTGGAATAAGGGATGTCCATCATGTCCAGGTAGTCCACCCTGGATAGGACTTGGGGTCGAATGGGGATCACGCCATCATGTATGGGTAGCCCCTGTAACTCTTGTGTGAACTGAGGAGAGGGGCGGCCTCTTTGGGTTGTATGTCCACTAATACGAATTCTCCACTCTGTGCTTCGCATGGAGAGTAGGATTCGTTTGTAGTGGGTTTTGGTCCCGTGAGGACCTGTGGCTGATGTGTGTGATGCGAGGTATTTCATCAGGGAGTGGGGGTTTGATGGATTGTTGAGGCCCAAGGCTCGGGAGAAGTTGGAGCAGGCCGCGCGGGACCAGTGTTGGGATGGGAGTGTAGGAGCAGTGACAGCCGCAATCCAGGTGTCTAGGATCTTGGCGGCATGGGCTTTGAAGTCAAGTAGGCCCATGCCACCATGATGATGAGGGCCAAACATGACCTCTAGCCGTACTGGTGGAGGGCGGCCTGATCAAAGCCAACCTTGTAGCAAAGCATACAGGGATTTGAAGAAGCTTGGGGAGAAGGGGATGGCGTGGGCTCCAAACCAGACTTTGGATAGGAGCATAGAGTTGGCAAGAACAACCCTGCCAGTGAGGGTAGTAGGGTGGGCTCTGAGAGAGGCGATTCGCTTCGTCACGTTGTCCAGTATATGGCCCTCCATTACTGCTGACGCGTATCCTCCTGCCTCCAACCACACGCCCAGATGGCGTACCGGTCCTATGGTAGGTCGCAGCACAAAGGGGAGCACCAGTGTAGCGGTATGTTTTGAGTTAGTAAGGCGTGGATTTGGGCGAGCAGCTGGGCTGGGTTGGGAACTACTTGCTGGGGCCCAGCAGTTCTGAAACCGACCAAGGAGGATGATTTCAGTTTTGGAGGCGTTCAGTGCCGCGTTGCTTACCCGGGAATATTCCTAGATGAGGGCTTCAAGCGCGCGTGCATCTTTATTATTTAACACCCCCACCACGCAATCATCTGCAAATGCCATCATCTTGACTGGGGTTTGGCCTGGCACATGGACCCCAGTGAGTTGGGCATTCACATTTCGCAGTAGTGGGTCAAGGCTGAAGTTGTATAAGAGTGGGCTCAGGGGGTCCCCTTGTCGCAGGCCCCTTTGAGGATGGACTACTTCCGTTAGGAAACCTGGGCCGCGCACAGCCATTGTTGCAGATTCCGTGAGCAGCATCACCCAGTTAATGAAGCGGGGAGGTAGGCGGAATTGTTGGAGGCAGGCCCTAAGGTATTCCCAGTTTACTCTATCATAGGCCTTTTGTTGGTCCAAGAATACAAGTGCCCCAGAGGCTGTGGACTGACACACATTAGCCACAGAGTGCACGTTATCCCAAATTGACCTTATGGAGATGAAACTGAATTGTTCTGGAGAGATGGTGGCAGATGCTACAGTCCCTAAACGGTTAGCCATGATTTTTGTTAAAATTTTGGTGTCTGTGTTTGTTAGAGAAATGGGGCGCCAGTTGGCTAAGTCTAGCCTATCCCCTTTCTTGAAGAGTGTGACTGTAAAAGCCTCATGTCCTCCTGGTAGGAGGCGCATTTCCAACAGGCTTTGGTTGAGTGAGGCTAGCAGCAATGGGGATATGTATTTAAAATATTTTTTGTAGAACTCATATGGAATGCCATCTGGGCCTGGGCATTTTTGGTTTGGCGCCCCGCGAATGGTAGTCCATAATTCGTTCAGAGTAATTAAATATATTATTTCTGGGTATTGGGAAATGGTGCGGATGTGAGCTTGGTTGAGAAATTCCGCCATTTTGGCCAGCTGAATTGGTTCAGCTCATTATAACTCAGAGTAATATCTTTGCATTTCGATTGCCACTTCAGCCAGTGTATCCACAATAGAATTATCCGATCTTCACACCTGTGTGCAGGCCACGCTCTGGCGTGGTGCAAAAATTTTTTGAAGAAGTATGCGGTGCACTTGTCACCTTTAGTGATGCGTGTGGCACTGTATTGGACACAAACCCAATGTTTGTGTTGTCTTTCAAGTGCGTTGAGGTGGGCTGCTGCCTCCGCCCACTTCTGGCCCCATGCAGGGCTATATCCTGAGGCTGGAATGTTGGACTCCAAGTGGGCCAATTCCGCCAGCGCATGCAATATAACCACCGATGTGGCTCGTGAGCATCTGGATGAGAGATGGCGATAGTGGCGGATGGTGTCTTTTTTGAAAGTTGTACATGTGGAAATGGGGTCCACGCAAAACAGTGCAACAAACGATTTTGCCAAAGTTGCCTCTTCCACCCACATGGAAAATCCTGGCGACGCAAGCTCTGGGGGGCGGATTTTGCACCAATGTGGGGCCTTTGCAACTGTGACGGGTAAGTGGTATGTTATTGAGACCAGTCGGTGGTCAGAGAATTCCATTTTCATTGTTTTGAAGTGGGAGATGTGGGGTTGAATTTTGCTGGCACTAGAATAAGGTCAATGTGGGTCATGGACCTTAATTGGCTGTTGTGGATGTGGGGACGCGTCATGTTTTTGAGCAGTGGGGCATGTCATGGCAGCGCATCCATTAACCCAAGGGTGACTTTTAGAACGCGTAGTTCTACGTGACCCTGTGGGGCGTGGGGTGAGGGCGGCCACCAGTCCGTTGGTGAGGTTAGCCAACAGTTCATGTTGCCAATTAGGAAAGAATCAGGGGGTAGCGGGAGGGATTTGACCAACGAGAAAAATTCCCGATGCTCTTGTGCACCGTTTGGGGCGTAAATGTTGACAATTGTGTGTGCAACATCAGCCCATGAGAAGGTGACAACGAGCACTCAGTTATTTAGGAATGTTTCTAAAGATGTAAATTTGAAAAGATTGTTTTTCTGAATTAGCACCCCACAATGCTTTGACCAAAAGGATAGGGATGGTAGGAGCATTGTTTTCCAAGCATCCTCAGAACCTCATGGACAGTGGGTTTCCTGGATGGCCAGGATATCCACGGGTAAATTATTTTGTAAAAAACTCAGTTTCCTAGCCTGGGATGGGGAGGCCTTGAGTCCGGCGATATTCAGCATCCCTAGAGTGAGGGTTTCCCCCATCGCACCTTAGGTGCGAGGGGGTGGGCCCCCTGGCCCACCAGCCTCTTCCAGGTCCCCATGGGCTTTCACAGCAGCGCGGGTATTAGCAGCAAAACTATCGGGGTTTTTGTTAATTTTTGTAGAAAGAGTCGCATTGGCTTTGGCCTTTGCTTTTTGTTTTCCCGACGTCAGACGAATTTTTTGTGGTGCGGATAAGTTTGGTGCACCATCAAGTGGGGCAAAAAATTTTTTCGGTTGGGATAGGTCCCAAGTCAGTTTCAACCGGGGCTTGGGTGCAGCAATTGGGTGAGATCAAATCTCCCATCAGATCCTCAGATTGAGTGGCCCGTTCAGCTTGGGCCTCCCAATCTGATTGGGTGATGGATTCCTGAGTTGCTTCCGCTACGAAGGTCTCCATGTCCTCCTGGCGTTGTGAGTGTGGGATGGTGGTGGTGACCTTGGCCGCTTCCTTGGCCGCAGCCCTATGGGCCTGCTTGGCCTTCTTCTGCTCCTGCGGGGAGATGGGCTTTACCAATAGGTAGCAGCCTTGTGCTCCCCACGGGAAAGCCTCTTTGGTGCTTGCGGTTGGTTCATAGTGCGCCTCTCCGCTGGCCATGGCTGCCAAGGGGTGCTCTTGGAATGTAACGCCCTCTTTAATGGGGCACGCGTGTGCCTTATGGCTGAACGCGTCACAGTGGGTGCAAATGGGGGCGCGCTGTCCACGGTTACCTGGAATGGGTGGGTGGTGTGCCCTGCGATGTCAATAAAGGTGGAGTGCAGGATCTGGTTTAGGTCCTTCGCGATCTCCTCAGTTGGGGTCAGAACTGCGATGGCTTTGCCAGTGCACAGGTGTGGCATCAGCATGAAACGCTGCATTTCGAAAGATTGTATTTCGCCATATATGGTGAGACCATCTTTCAGGTGTTGCTCCAAAATATCACGTTTTACTGTAGTAGGCAAAAAGTCAAACGTGAGGAAAATTTGGTTTGATTTTGTCCATCTGGTGCATTTAGTTTTGACGACCTGTTGCCCTTCAGGGAGGTTGACCACTACGCGCACCGCTGCAGCCTCGTCTGCTGCTATTTTGCTTTTCAAAACCTAGGTCCAGCCAACTGCGCAACATGTAGTGAGGTGCAACGTACACCGCGGTTGGGAAAATTTTGTGTACATCTTCACAAAATTTTTCCCATAGGGCCGTTTTTTGGATGTCCAGATATACATGGACTCTAAATTCCACCAACAAAAGTGGCTGGGAATGTGGTGTATTGATGTACTGGTTGCATCGTGCTTGCCACGCGAGTATCTCCGGGGAAATTGTGACCGCCGGTTTTTTTAGATTTTTTTCTATTCCGCCAGATTCTCCAGGGCGTTTTCGAATGTTAGAGGCCGCGAGCCTTCCGCCTGCTCCTCTTGCCTTGCTTGCCCAACTGCTCCCAGACATGGGCGCAGACTAATCCTCTCTATGAGATTATCAAACTAGATTTAGTCTTGAATTGAATGGGTTGCAAAAGTGTTTGCAACGAGAAAGAAAAGTAGGACACTGCAATTGTTTAAAACAAAAAACTGTTTACATGAATCTAACAGAAGCTAGATATATATATATAAAAAGTATTGCCAAATGTTTATATAATCATTTCAACTAATCTTATTTGTAAACTAGATCTCAAAATACATATAAGCAACTGCTAATTGATCATCATCATAGCAATATCAATCATATAAGCAAAAGCATAAGCTATACTTGATTGAAAGCTACTGCTAATCAACAATCAAATAACCTCACCTATTTATATGTTAGCAAAAGTTACCTATATAAAATTGATGTTATTGAATCTATTTGTTAATTTAATACAAGTAATCACTACATAAATATAAATTATACCCAACACTTAAATTTATGCAAGTTCACATACATGAACTAGTCATAAATAAAAACAGGGCAATAATATCATCAAAAAGGTTACTACACCCATACTAAAAAGATAATAGAAGCTCAAATCTTTATAATATTAACATAACAACATTTTTGATGATGCTTATTATACTATATCTACTAATAGCTAGAGCCATAATTATGATTCATCCTTAATAAACTTTAAATGCCAGGATACACTATACTTTTATATAGTTTCATACTTGTAAAATTATTAAATTAGTTTGAATTCTACATTTCAAACATTGATGTTAACAAGATAAGCAAAGGCCATCCTACTAAAAAGCAATATTCAGACATAGAATTCAATAAACATGACAAGATCTTTTATTAAACATAACTTTGGTATGCCTTAACATAAGTAGCCCTCATGCCAAATTAAACTGATACAATCTCAAATGATTATGTTATAATAATAGGAATAACAAAACTTATAAAGCTTTAAAACACACACTAACCTTACATGATGTCAGAAGTAATTCAATACCATATAAATTTAAATTTTAAATTTATTGCGGGAAAGGCTGACCATGGGACGGACACTTCTGAATATGCCTCAGGAAAGATAAACTTAGTACCAGGGGAGGCACCCCAGAGAAGCGATGCTATCTCTTGTTGTCAACGGGAACGCCACTTATGGGGAGGGGGAGGGAACGTGTGAAGGGGTCATAGCCACTATTGAGCACGTGTGGAGGAAGGGGTCTGATTTTGATGAACCAGACTGGGAACCAGGAGGAGACCAGCTGTTGGCGACGCGGTGGGAGATATCCAAACATCCACGCTTAAAAGTGATCCACCAAATGAGACCAGAAACTGTGGACAGCTTCTGGGAGGGTGGGGATGGAGCCAGCGATGGCATCCAAGACAATCGTGTGGATAGTCCACATGGCGATTGCAACCATCAGAGCATGGAGGGAGGGTGGGAGGGGGGAGGCCATTGGTGAAGCAAACATATCTCTTGACAGACTGAAGGGATGCGTTTGATCCTGGCCTAGCAGACGTTAGACTTCGCGCCATATCACTTTAGAGGTGGGGCACTTCTCCAGGCGGTGGAGCAGCGTTCAGTACTGGCCACACACGACACAGGATGAGTGTAAAGCGTTAGAGCACTCAGCTGTACGATACACCCGCCTCAGGCAGCGCCACACATGGGAGCGGACTTGAGGCTGCAACAGAGGATGGTGTGCGTATTTCCAGATAGTCTTTTGGGTCTCAGTGGAATAAGGGATGTCCATCATGTCCAGGTAGTCCACCCTGGATAGGACATGGGGTCGAATGGGGATCACGCCATCATGGATGGGTAGCCCCTGTACCTCTTGTGTGAACTGAGGAGAGGGGCGGCCTCTTTGGGTTGTATGTCCGCTAATACGAATTCTCCACTCTGCGCTTTGCATGGAGAGTAGGATTCGTTTGTAGTGGGTTTTAGTCCCATGAGGACCTGTGGCCAATGTGTGTGGTGCGAGGTATTTCATCAGGGAGTGGGGGTTTGATGGATTGTTGAGGCCCAAGGCTTGGGAGAAGTTGGAGCGGGCCGCGCGGGATCAGTGTTGGGATGGGAGTGTAGGAGCAGTGACAGCCGCGATCCAAGTGCCCAGGATCTTGGCAGCATGGGCTTTGAAGTCAAGCAGGCCCATGCCACCTTGATGATGAGGCCAAACATGACCTCTAGCCATACTGGTGGAGAGCGGCCTGACCAAAGCCATCCTTGCAGCAAAGCATACAGGGATTTTAAGAAGCTTGGTGAGAAGGGGATGGCGTGGGCTCCAAACCAGACTTTGGATAGGAGCATAGAGTTGGCAAAAACAACCCTGCCAGTGAGGGTAGTAGGGTGGGCTCTGAGAGAGGCTATTCGCTTTGTCACGTTGTCCAGTATACGGCACTCCATTACTGCTGACGCATATCCACCTGCCTCCATCCACACGCCCAGATGGCGCACCAGTCCTATGGTAGGACGTGGCATGAAGGGGAGCACCAGTGGAGCGGTGTGTGTTGAGTTAGTAAGGCGTGGACGTGGGCGAGCAGATGGGCTGGGTTGGGAACTAATTGCTGGGGCCCAGCAGTTCTGAAACCGACCAAGGAGGATGATTTCGGTTTTGGAGGCGTCTAGTGCCGCGTTGCTTACCCGGGAATATTCTGGATGAGGGCTTCAAGCGCGCGTGCATCTTTGTTATTAGACACCCCACCACGCTTTCATCTGCAAATGCCATCATCTTGACTGGGGTTTGGCCTGGCACATGGACCCCAGTGAGTTGGGCATTCACATTTCGCAGTAGTGGGTCAAGGCTGAAGTTGTATAAGAGTGGGCTGAGGGGGTCCCCTTGTCGCAGGCCCCTTTGAGGGCGGACTACTTCTGTTAGGAAGCCTGGGCCACGCACTGCCATTGTCACAGATTCCGTGAGCAGCATCACCCAGTTTATGAAGCGGGGGGTAGGCGGAATTGATGGAGGCAGGCCCTAAAGTATTCCCAGTTTACTCTATCATAGGCCTTTTGTTGGTCCAAGAATACAAGTGCCCCAGAGGCTGTGGACTGACACACATTAGCCACAGAGTGCACGTTATCCCAAATCGACCTTATGGGGATGAAACTGAATTGTTCTGGAGAGATGGTGGCAGATGCTACAGTTTCTAAACGGTTAGCCATGATTTTTGTTAAAATTTTGGTGTCTGTGTTTGTTAGAGAAATGGGGCGCCAGTTGGCTAAGTCAAGCTTATCCCCTTTCTTGAAGAGTGTGACAGTAAAGGCCTCAAAAACCTCCTGGTAGGAGGCGTATTTCCAACAGGCTTTGGTTAAGTGAGGCTAGCAGCAATGGGGATATATATTTGAAATATTTTTTGTAGAACTCATATGGAATGCCATCTGGGCCTGGGCATTTTCAGTTTGGCGCACCGCAAATGGCTGTCCATAATTCATTCAGAGCAATTAAATTTATTATTTCTGGGTATTGGAAAATGGTGCAGATATGAGCTTGGTTGAGAAATTCCGCCATTTTGGCTGGCTGAATTGGTTCAGCTCGGTATAACTTGGAGTAATATTTTTGCATTTTGATTGCCACTTCAGCCAATGTGTCCGCAATGGAATTATCTGATCTTTGCACCTATGTGCAGGCCACGCTCTGCATGGTGCAAAAAATTTTGTAATGAAGTATGCGGTGCACTTGTTGCCTTAAGTGATGCATGTGGCCCTGTATTGGACACAAACCCAATGTTTGTGTTGCCTTTTGAGTGCGTTGAGGTGGGCGGCTGCCTCTGCCCACTTCTGGCCCCATGCAGGGCTGTATCCTGTGGCTGGAATGTTGGACTCCAAGTGGGCCAATTCCTCCAGAGTGTGCAAGATAACCGCCGATGTGGCTCGTAAGTGTCTGGAGGAGAGATGGCGATAGTGGCGGATGGTGTCCTCTTTGAGAGTTGCCCATGTGGAAATGGGGTCCGCACAAAACGGTGCAACAAACGATTTCACCAAAGTTGCCTCTTCCACCCACGTGGAAAATCCTGGTGACGCAAGCTTGGGGGGCGGATTTTTCACCAATGTGGGGCCTTTGCAACTGTGACAGGTAAGTGGTATGTTATTGAGACCAGTCGGTGGTTGGAGAATTCCATTTTCATTGTTTTGAAGTGGGAGATGTGGGGTTGGAATTTTGCCAGTGTTAGAATAAGGTCGATGCGGGTCATGGGCCTTAATTGGCCGTTGTGGACATGGGGATGCATCATGTTTTCGAGCAGTGGGGCATGTCATGGCAGCGCATCCATTAACCCAAGGGTGGCTTATAGAATGCATAGTTCTACGTGACCCTGTGGGGCGTGGGGTGAGGGTGGCCACTGGTCCGTTGGTGAGGTTAGCCAACAGTTCATGTCACCAACTAAAAAGAATCAGGGGGTAGCGGGAGGGATTTAACTGATAAAAAAAATTCCCAACGTTTGTGTGCACCGTTTGGGGCATAGATGTTGATGATTGTGTGCACAACATCAGCCCATGAGAAGGTGACGATGAGCACTCGGCCATTTAGAAATGTTTCTGAGGATGTGAATTTGAAAAAATTATTTTTCCAAATTAGCACCCCACAGTGCTTTATCCAAAAGGATAGGGATGGGAGGAGCATTGTTTTCTAAGCTTCCTCGGAACCTCATGGACAGTGGGACTCCTGGATGGCCAGGATATCCACGGGTAAATTGTGTTGTAAAAAACTCAGTTTCCTAGCCTGGGATGGGGAGACTTGAGTCCAGCGATATTCAGTGTCCCTAGAGTGAAGGTTTCCCCCATTGCACCTTAGGTGTGAGGGGGTGGGCCCCCAGGCCCACCAGCCTCTTCAAGGTCCCCACAGGCTTTCACAGCAGCATGGGTGTTAGCAGCAACACTATTGGGGTTTTTGTTAATTTTTGCGGAAAGAGTTGCATTGGCTTTGGCCTTCACTTTTTGTTTTCCCGACGTCGGACAAATTTTTTGTGGTGCAGATAAGTTTGGTGCACCGTCGAGCGGGGCAAAAATTTTTTTCAATTGGGATAGGTCCTAAGTCAGTTTTGACTGGAGCTTGGGTGCAGCAATTGGGTGAGATCGAATCTCCCATCAGATCCTAAGATTGAGTGGCCCGCTCGGTATGGGCCTCCCAATCTGATTGGGTGATGTAATTCCTGAGTCACTTCTGCCACGAAGGTCTCCATGTCCTCCTGGCGTTGTGAGTGTGGGATAGTGGTGGTGGCCTTGGCCGCTTCCTTGGCCGTGGCCCTATGGGCCTGCTTGGCCTTCTTCTGCTCCTGCAGGGAGATGGGCTTTACCAATAGGTAACAGCCTTGTGCTCCCCACGGGAAAGCCTCCTTGGTGCTTGCAGTTGGTTCATAGTGCGCCTCTCCGCTGGCCATGGCCGCTAAGGGGTGCTCTTGGAATGTGATGCCCTCCTTGATGGGGCATGCGTGCGCCTTATGGCTGAACGCGTCACAGTGGGTGCAAATGGGGGCGCGCTGTCCACGGTTACCTATAATGGGTGGGTGGTATGCCCTACGATATCAATAAAGGTGGAGTGCGGGATCTGGGTTAGGTCCTTCACAATCTCCTCAGTTGGGGTCAGAACTGCGATGGCTTTGCTGGTGCACAGGTGTGGCATCAGCGTGAAATGTTGTATTTCAAAAGATTGTATTTCGCCATATATGGTGAGACCATCTTTCAGGTGTTGCTCTAAAATGTCACGTTTTACTGTAGTAGGCAAAAAGTCAAACGTGAGGAAAATTTGGTTTGATTTTGTCCATCTGGTGCATTTGATTCGACGACCCATTGCCCTTTGGGGAGGTCAACCACTATGCGCACTGCTGCAGCCTCATCTGCTGCTATTTTGCTTTTGAAACCCAGGTCCAGCCAACCGTGTAACATGGAGTGAGGTGCAACGTACACCACAGTCGGGAAAATTTTGTGTACATCTTCACAAAATTTTTCCCATAAGGCCGTTTTTTGGATGTCCAGATACACACAGACTCCAAATTCCACCGATGAAAGTGGCTGGGATTGTGGCGTGTTAATGTACTGGTTGCATTGTGCTTGCCACGTGAGTATCTCTGGGGAATTGTGACCGCCAGTTTTTTGAGATTTTTTTCTATTCTGCCAGATTCTCCGGGGCGTTTTCGAACGTTAGAGGCCGCGGGCCTTCCGCCTGCTCCTCTTACCTTGCTTGCCCAACTGCTCCCAGACATGGGCGCAGACTAATCTCCTCTATGAGATTATCAAACTAGATTGAGTCTTGAATTGAATAGGTTGCAAAAGTGTTTGCAACAAGAAAGAAAAGTTAATACCATATAAATTTAATTTTCTTTTTTTAGCTATATATACTTTATCAGCCCATCACTATTTATGTAATTACTTTCCAAAGTACTCATTTAACTAGACACAAAAACAACCTAAACTAAAATATACCTTAGAAATCTAAATTATAAGAGACTGCCTAAAGATTTTTTTAATACATCTCAGCATGTAGATTAAACATCAAGTATTGCTAAAACCATACATGCTATAGACACTTGTTCTACCTTACTGACATAATTAGCACAATAATTAATCACCTTCAAAAGTACTAAAATCACAAGACTCAAAGCTCAATCAACAATAATAAATAATCATGAGTTTAATTATTAGTAATAACCTGCCCTTAAAGTAAATCAGGTCTCTATAAACATGTATAATTTTAGTAAAGTTTACATTGTTTAAAGCCTACTAAATTTAAATCACCTTAAAGAACTTGCATAACTCTTGAAAATCTAATTGCTTCTAATAACCAATATCCCTTACTGCTTAAAATAAAATAACTTCTGATTGTTATGCTACACCAAATGGAACCAATATATTATCTATAAAAAACAATAAAACCTCCAAATTTACTCTGCTCAGTAAAACTTTACCTTAGCAAGCCAATATATAAGCTCATCAAAATTACTAAAGTCAAGATTGCCTAAAAAACTATTGACCTTACCAACTTTTCCAATACTAATTTTCAAAATTCTTTAAAAGTCTTATAAAACTTAGCCAAAGGTCAAACTAAACAAAATAAATCTAAAGTTTAATAATCAACATCAAATAAGCTAGTAAGCCTATTAAGCTTTCTTAAACAGATATGATTCAATTCAAACAGCACAATTTCATAATAAATACCAGGTGAGATGAGTATGAGTAATAAAGCAAAGAGTTGGGTGAACACGGTAAAGGGCAGTGGACCCAGACCTGTACCACCCAAAGGTACCAAGCGCACAGGTACAAACAAGAACCTAAGTAAAAAAACCTGAGGTGGCGCCCCATGGGTTTTGTGAATTTTTTGGTAAAATACTGCAGTTATATGGAAGTATCCCAATTGCTACCACTGTTGTTGGTGGAACATAAGATATGAGTTTTCCTGGGCGTAGAAACACTGACAATGTGGGAAAAGTTTGGCAAAGCCCAATATAAAATTTTCCTGCATGCGGTGTACTTAACAACCCATACTATCTGCAAAGGTTGGGTAGACCTTTGGTTTGAAACTGCGGAAGAAGAGAATGAAGCAGCGAAGGTCAGAGTGGTACTTGACCTTCCCAATGGACATCATTTAGTACCAACCAAATGCACCCATTGGACAGAATCCAAAGATATACTATAATTTTTGATTATCTTCCAACCACACTGGCGCGCACAGTAGTTGAAAGACATCTCTGAGAAGGCTTGGAAGCCTATGGAGAAATCAAACAATTTGAGATGCAAAGATTCCAGCTGATGCTGACCCTTAGCACTGTGAAGGTAATCTCAATTATTTTTCTAAACCAGGAGATAGTGGTTGATATTACAAAAATCCATCACATCGCATCCTTCACCATTGATGGGAAAAAATCCCAGCTGTTATGCGCAACAGTGGAGAGTGCACCCCCATATGCAACCACTATCAGGCCTTTAGGCACAAGATTATTCTTGCCCCATAAAAGAAGGCCTGAGAGAAATGGAATTATGTGAGGAGGAAATGGGCGAAGACAACTCAGAGTATACCAAAATCATGGAACAACACAAGCATTCAACTGGGGAGAACATGGGCAATATAAAATAATTGACCCCATTTTTCTGAAAGAACAAAAAATGGCCAAACAAGCTTGCAAGCTGGCCACAGCCAAGGCAAAGGCCTCAGCAGAATCATCCATATTGCCAGTTCAGATCCAGGAAGACATGGATGAATTTGAATCAATGAACCAATTAAATCCCATGGAAAACCAAACACCCAATCTGAAAATATTGAATTTGGTGGAACTCAATTTGGAAATGAATGCAGCAAAACTGGGGTTCAGCGCACCCCCCAAAATTGTGGAATATAACCCAATCAGGAAGGAAAATCAACAATGGAATGTGCAAGAAAATAATGCAGTCAATAAAAGCACACAAGTGCACCACAATGATAAATTGAAACCAAGCAAAGCCAAGAGAGGAGCAAAAACAGTGGCAATGAAAGGGGCAGAATACACCCCAACTCCTACTCATGGCTATGCTCTCCACAGCAGAGGTGCATTGGAGAGTAATGTGAGTGAGGGAGTAGGGCCAGGGGCCCTGATAACCGCTCCTGAGGCGCATTGGGCATCTCAGTAGAGACAGGGATGCTGAACATAGTGGGACTCAAGGCCTTAACATCCCAGGCCAAGAAGTTTTGTCTCCTACAAAACCCACCTGTGGATATCCTGGCGGTGCAGAAAACCCATTGTCCACAGGGAGAGGAGGAGGCATGGGAAAAAATGATCCTCCCAACAATATTGTTTTGGTCACAACACTGTGGGGTGATAGTACGTGTGAACCAAAACTTTAAATTTATCAATAAAAATATGTTCCTGGATGGCTATGTACTCGCCATAACCTTCTCATGGAACACCAAAGTTCACACAATAGCCAGTGTGTATACCCTGAATGGTGCACCTGACCAAAGAGAATTTTTAACAGATATAACACAACTAAATATACCAGCAAGTACTTTCATCATGGGAGACATGAACTGCTGGATTAATCCAGATATGGACCAATGGCCATACACAATGGAGATACCACAAGGGCAAGTGGAACTCCGCGTATAGAAGGCCGCCCTGGGACTATATGATCTGCTACCCAAAAGCTACCCCTGCTACAAAACATGACACGCCCACATGTACACAACGGTACACTTGTCTCTATGTCATGGATAGACCTAATACTTGCACTAATAATTTTCTGTCACCAAATTCAAAAATTTAAAAACCAAAAAAATCGAATTTTTCAACTATTGGCTAGTTTTGATATTCTACAAACTGGCGGAACCAGGTACCCAAGCACCCAGATGGTGCAGAATACGCCCAGAAAGTTTAGCCAACTTAGAATTTTAATCCTAGATAAAGGAAATATCCTCAACCTGGTATTTTCAAACACCTTTCTGTTCAAACCCATTAAAAACCTGGGAAAATTTCAAAAAATCAACAACCCAACAAATCAAACATACATTATCTAGAAGACACAAGGAAGCTTCAGCCATTATCAAGCACACCTTTGCAAAAATTAACCACCTAGAAAACAACGTTTCATGCACAGGGTACAGCCCTGGATGGGGTTGCAAATGGGCGGAGTTTTCTGCTTGTCTAAATACCCTGATCTACAAACACCAACACCAAGTTGGAGTTCAATATAAAGCAAAAAACTTAAGAGATGGAGAAGCTTGCTCAAGCTATTTTTTCCGCTGATTCCAGGCCCAAAGAACACAATAGCTTGCATACAGGTCCATCAACCAGAAAAATATATAGCAGAAACACTCAAAGAAGTTGTGACCAAAGTGCACAGGTTTTATATGAACTTGTATAAATCTGAACCGGTCAAAACAGAAAAAATTGAAAATTACTTACAAGTACACATACTGACACTGTTGCCCAAATAACAATTTAATCAACTTAATATTGTGTGAGGAAATATGGGAAGTAGTATGCGGTGCGCCAAGAGGGAAATGCCCTGGACCTGATGGGATTCCCTATGAATTTTACATAAAATAAAATTTCTAAAATTTTATTTGAGGTAAGCCAACCAGGGATAGACATTACCAATACAAAATAATGACCTAAAACACAAACCAAACGCCCTAAATGAGTGGTGAGACACCAAAACAAAAAGGAAAATTAATCTACCAGGTGTAGCAGTTGTTAACCGCTTATCCCACCATGGTGGAGGGGGAGGGGGAGGTGGGATCAGATAGATTATTGATTCCTTCTTCATGAATGAAGAGGTGGATCAAAGCTGAGAGAAAAGGGGTTGGGGCATCTGTGGGATGTGGGTCAAGAAAAAATAGAAAAGTGAAAATTTGTTTGGTAACAATCTGGGCCTGGAGCACAGCCTCCATAAATTTGGCAACGTGGTGTTTGGCTTGTATGTGTGCATCAGGAAGCTGGGAAAATTTAGTGATATTGGCTCTGGTGATGCGCATGGTGGGGGAAAATTCTGCCAGTGTAACAACTTGCTTGACAGCTGAGGTGGCAGTTTCCCTTAATCATTCAATTTCCACTTTTGTAGCCTCAGGGAAATTGGCAGTGTAATTGATTATATGTAGCCCTTCATTAAATTGAGCGACAGATAGTGCCATGGCTTTGCGGAGATGGCAGCTATTAGGAAAGGCCACAGTGGCCTCGGCAAGTTGATGGTCACTCAAGAATGGGGTAGCGGTGGGTTTGGGGACATATTTCTTGGGTGGGAATGGGGCATCAAAATCTGAAGGTAGATATAATTCCAAATTAATTGAAAAGTCAGAGGTGGTACAATTTCCTCAGATTCAGTTAATTCATCCAATAAAACCCAGGGACTTTGGTTGAGCGTGATTGATTCAGAGGGACGTGGTTTTGGTTGGGTAAGTTTTGGGGCGTTAAATTGGTTAGATTGAATATGGGTCCAAACCTGCTCCTGATTGGGTATATTATGAGAAATTAAGCCATCTTGGGCTTTGGTTGCAAAGGTTTTGTTGATTTTTGAGCGTTCATCTGGAGGGGGTGGGGGCAGCCAAAATCCCCACTCAAACATGTTTGTGCAGCCTCATGTGCGGGCTTAGCGGATTCTGATTGTTTTTAATACGCAGCTACAGTTTTTTGGAATGATCCAACTCATGGCAGAGGGGGCAAACGGTGCGGCCATTGTCAATACAAACCCAAAAGAAGTGATCTGGTGCAGATGTGATATGGGCACGTGAAGGGATGTGCTGGGCTATGTTTGGCTGGTGAGGGGTAATAGTGCCATTTCCCATGGTGCCACTAACCGCTCAGCTCCGCTTGGGACCAGGAAGTGGAGTATGGGGTTTGTACCATATTTGGATAGCCCCATCATCAATTCTTCATAGAGTATTTGAGGGAGAAGGTGCAAAGGAAGGTTTGCAAAGGTCACACCATTGTGGTGTCACTGGGGAGGCATGTACGGGTTGTGGTGATAGGTGTGTTCTTATATATTAAGGGCATAGTTGCTGCAGCAGCTGCGTCCTCTTCAGTGGGAAAACCATTATCATAAAAGCCCTTGTAAGGGCGAAAGTCAATGAATTCCGCTGGTGAAAACGTGGACGTTGCCAGCTTAATTATCACTTTGTCAGCATACAGTAAGAGATACCCATATTCAACTTGTTGGCAAAAGCAAATATTGGATTGGGGTAGGGCAAGTGGGTGGGGCATTTTGGGTGGACTTTCGCTAAGTATAATAATAAGTCCCTTGGAGGGACAAATCAGCCCAATGCATTAGGTGGGATGGATGAGCCAGTTTGCATGCATTTTCCTGCTGGGCAGAAATGCTAGCAGGTGGAGAACTGCTGCCCCACGCTGGGCAGCAGGTGGCGGATCTGCTGACATAAATTGAAAACTGATACAATGGAGGTGGCAATGGAAAATTTAACGGATGCTTTTTTTTAAAATTTGCTCAAAAGTGATGTCAAGCGGAAAGAAAAGCTTATAATTTTACATAAAATATTTTACTAACATTTCTAACATTCTTCTAGCTTCAATGAATAAGTGTATTATGGAAATATGCCTCCTACCTGGAGGCAAAGAAGCCTACACTGTCACTTTATTAAAAAAAGGAAACAGACTAGACCTTTCCAACTGGCGCCAAATCATCTTAACCAACACAGATACCAAAAAAATCACAAAAATCATGGCTAAACGACTAGGAGAAATTGCAACTAACGCGATATCCCCATCACAATATGGATTGTTCCAAGAAGATCCATATGGGATAACATTCACACAGTGGCAAATGTCTTCCAGTCCAAAAACTCTGGAACACTTGTCTTCTTAGATCAATAAAGGGCATACGACAGTGTGAACTGGACCTATCTTAGGGCCTGCCTTCAAAATTCAAACTCCCAAATAGATTTATAAACTGGGAGATGATATTCACAGAGTCTGCTACCATGGCTGTGCGGGGAGCAGGTTTTTTATCCAAACCAGTCATCCCACAGAGAGGACTCAAACAAGGAGACCTCTTAAGCCCGCTACTTTACAATTTTAGCTTGGACCCTCTAATCCAGAATGCAAATACACTTCTCAAGGGAAGCAATTTCAAGGACCAATCACCAGTCAAAATGATGGACTTCGATGATAATTGTGTGGTGGTGTCAGGGTAAATCCTGACATTAGTGGAATTCCTAAGATTATAGATATTGTCAGTCAGATCAATATGATATGTGATGAAGTTAGATCGAATAATTGCATCTCAAATTAATGATTGTAGTGAAAATATTCGATTAATCGTTTAAGTTACTTTATTTGCAATAGTATTCAGTCAATTAATCGCACCAAAACGAATTTATGATGAGACTGAGACAATTCCCACTGCCTTTCAAAATCACATGAAAGTCGCAATCCCATAAGCTCCAGAGAAGGATAGTGCACTGTTTAAAATCAATTAATCTTAGGTAAGTCCAGGAAGTTGGATGGTATATAAAACCAAGTAATTAATTTGGTTAATATTTGCGGTCAATAAAATTATTCTTATAGTGCAAACACTATTAAGTTTATTTACTAAAGTGTTATCATTACCAATATACCACCCCAGCCTACAAGAAACGCCCTTCCAACTTTCTCCTTTTAAAGCCATGTCTTTAAGCAACTCCCATACCAGCTTACCCACCATTCCTTATACTGGACACCTCTTGTGTCCTTGTCATACTGGGCTAAACCCCTTGGTTATGCTAACTCATGGTTAGCTACCCCCAACCAGGTCAGTAGTACACCAGTCCCTGACAGGTGGGAATATCCAACAATCAGGACGCTTGCAGAATTGAGAAGATAATACAAGATTACTCAGCCATAAGCAATGCATCACTTGACACTGAGAAAACGGAAATCATACTCCTGGGACAATATCAGACCCATTGGACGCCAGCTACCCAGGGCCAACAAACTAATACAACATCAAGACTCCTCACCAGACATAGGAGGCAAAAAACAGCAATGACCCTACTAAAACTTCCCTATACCACCAAGCTAACAGCTGGACCTGTCCGTCACTTGTGGGTATGGTTAGAAGAAGGAGGTTACGCCAACTCCATGTTGGAAAACCAACTTCTAGACAAAATAACAAAACACATTGCTTCCTTACATGGACACCAAACAGGTTTAATAGGAAGGGTCACGGTAGCCAACTCTATGATTCTACCAATCATATGGTTCATGGCCCATGCAATAACTTTCTTACCATCCTTCTTCAACACAATTCACGCCTTATTACAAGGATGGCTATGGTCCAACCACAAAACCCCTGTATGCCTCAAAACCCTATTTGGATCTAGAAAGAATGGTGGTAAGTGGCTTACTAATTATATAGAGCAAGTGACCCATATACTAGGATACTGGATAGCTCAGGTGACTAACCCAGATCTTCCAGGTACACACTGGGCCAGAACAGCAAGATATAACTTCACACGTGCACTTCAATTAAGAAACCCAGATCACCCAAACACATTAATCAAGTATCTGGAATCCCATCCTACAGCTGCAGTACCACACGGCACTCCTGCACATTTCATACAAATACTCCTAGCCATGAGAAGAGCGACGTGGTGGATCCACATAAGCAGCCAAATCAGTCACCAAGGACGCCCAAGGCTAACTCACAGACAGTAAATCAATGACCAAATAGCCACAGACAATATAATATGCAGAAATCCGAGTACCATAGCCAGGATAGATTACCTGGACCATATGGCATACCCTACAACCTGGAGACTCAAAGAGGAGTATGGAGATACACACATTACCCTCTACTCCAACCCAGGATAAGAACACATGTGTGGAGGTGCATGAGGAGAGTATACCAACAGCAGAACGGTCAAATGCCACTCATACCTCATGTACAATATGTGGTCAGTATGGAAGCTTAGCCCACCATTTAGAACAATGCCCAACATCAGTGGCTGTATGGAAAAAGGCCATGCGTCTATTCCGCCAAGAATATGGACAACCATTCAGCTTAGCAATAAACATGTTCACTATAAACATGGACTCTCCTATCCACCCATCCCTCAAGGCGTTAATAGTAGCAATAGCACTATGGACGGTCCATATAATAGTATTGGAATCGCTCACAGGAGCAGCGCCTACTATCCAAGAAGCCATCTATCATTTCCACAACCATACATTGGAACATTTCCAAGCATGGCTGTTTGGACACATGACCCCCATAACAGAAGGAGAATCGACACATGGTTCCCCATATGGTTTCTAAAGGTTGATTTTTTTTTCACACATGCTGTATCCAAGAATGAGCCAGCAAAACCCCCTTCCCTACCATCCTAAACTTTGTGATCCTGGAGACAACAAGAGGGGCCTTGAACCCTCTGAAGTGTCTTTAATTTTTCAATTTTTATTAGTTTCCCCATTATATCAGAAGTGATTGTCCCCTGGTCAACCTTCCCTGAATAAATAAAGCTTTCTTACACATGTTGTCTATATTAGTAAAGCAAGAAAACTTGGCCTTCTACATAAAAGCATCTTTAAAGAATCTTTTGTAAACAACAACATGTGCTCTAATAAAAACTTTGAGATAAAAACAGCTATTCAAACAAACAAACTTTCAGTAAAACTGTTAGTGCAATATGCATTCAAAAAATCAATGATTCATGGGATCTGCAATTCACATTAGTTATCACAATTCACTATGTTTTTCATTAATTAGAGAGCCAAGAGATCCATTGACAACATCGATGAATCCCCCCTTGGGTTGGGACCATCTAGTACTAAAAAAAGAGATCCATTGACAAAAGTTGTGAATTTTGCTTAATGTATCTAACTAAAAAAACAAAGTTTATTTAGATAAAAGTTATATTATATTTAGGATACTGACATTCTGTCAATTATTAAAGCTAAAGTCTATATGTTACATAATTAGATATATAATTATATATGCTAAGAAAGTAATACCTACTAAGACATTAAACTGAAATAACACTGTAAAATAACCACTAAATGCAAATAAATAAATTCTACATATTGAAATAATGAGGAGTGGTAGCATAGCGGGGTGGTTCTTGCTCCACTTTGGGTTGAGTTTTAATTGAAACAGGTTTGAAACCAGCACAGGCTAAAAATACTCAGTGTGGTATATTTTTCAAGGTCAACCCACCTCATCTACTTTTATATATTAAAATAATAAGATTTTAATAAAAAATTGTCTCTAAAACTTTGCTAATATAAGTTTACCATCTTAGACTAGAAGTAAAGCCAAACATGCCTTGTATCTCTAAGAAAAAATACTTAATAAGAAAGCTAATTAAAAGTAATATAGTAGAAAAGTTATATTAGCATAGCTATAAAAGAGCAAAAATTTGTCAAAGTATACATACCAGATTTTAGAATTAGAGAAAATATTTTTGTAAAACTTATCTACTAATTGTTTAGTGAAAAAATTTTAGGTATATAGTTAAATAATGATTAAAGTAAGGTAGGCTATTTGACTACAATAAAAAAATATAAGGGTAATCTGTGATACTTACAAGTAATCATGTGCTTTTATAAAGCAAAAGAGCAAAACTTAATAGTATTAGTATATTAAAAAGCTACTATGCAATCTATATTTAGAAAAAAGCAATGTAGCTCCACCAAAGTATTTATCTAAATCATATATAAGCATTCTGAATATGCTTATATATAATATAATTAGATTATAAAAATGATATTAGATGAAAAACATATAGCACCTATGTAATAAGCAAACTTTCTTAAAAGCAGAAAAATTATAATTTTTTAATTGAAATTAAAAGCAAGAACTACCTTAAAAATCTTCCATTATAAAATTAAATTTTATACCAAAAGTACAACTATTTTATCTCATATTTTAGTTATATATCAGAATATAAGTGCTAAAAACAGATAACCAAAAAATTATTTTTATTTAATCGAGGAAAGCTGACCAGGGGACAGGCATTACCGAAAGAAAGAAACGACATGAAACCTGAACAGGGTAAACTCCGTAGAAGAAAGTTTTTCCACCTCCGGATCGGGACTCAAATTTTTCTGGTTACGTCATGGGTAAGGTTTTCGTGTTATTAGACCTACTAACCGCCAATAGCTTCCTTCGGCTGGCACCCCGATCGATGTGCGAAAGGTAGGAATCGAACCCGCAACCTTCAGGTTAGTAGCCGTACGCCCTACCGACTCGCCTTCCACCCCCCAGATAGCCAAAAAATTAGCAATTTATATTATATTGTTAAGATTAAAATTATTAGAAAGTAATTTTTCAGTAATCTATAATAGGAGTATATATATTTATGCACATGTCATATATTTTTCAAAATGATGACTATTTTGAATATAAGTGACAGCAAAAGTACTTCCTTTTTTAATTTATAGTTACTAAAAAGTATAAATTTAATTTATCTTAATACATAACATACTATAATCCATAAGTAAAGCTGTGAAATTTAAATGTAATATCATTACTGCTTTTGAACTAAAAGAAGATTTGTTACCTATATGAAGGAATGATGGTAATTTACCAAAATATAGATAAATCAATTTAATACTTTAATAACTCATATAACCTAGAAAGCTTAAAAAGGCTACCACAAAATTATCTATTACTAAAACAAATGCAACCTAAAATAGCATTGCACATTTAGCAAAGCGATTTAAAAAAAGTGCAAGGTAAAGTTGATTTTTAAATAAAATTAAAAGGTAAATTAAAGGTATTAATGTACAGTTAGTAATATATTAAACATAGATGAATAACTTATCAAAATAATCTTTTTGTTACAAGTATAATAACTCTATAATTTTCTTTACTATATAAAGCAACAACAAAAATTTAGAAAAGGGTAAACTGAAACATCCAAGACTTGTAATAGATTGAGTTACATATATAACCTTCATTAACTTTAATTAAAGTAAAGAGTCTTTGTTATTTGAAATTAAAACTAAATTTAAAATGGTACTATAGATTAAACAATTTTTTTATAAAAACCAGTGAAATAATTACCAAGGATATAAGAAAATAAAATAAAACTTAGCAACTTTTGTATCTTAAATTTAGTTAAAACTAGTATAAAACATCTGCCTTATTCATGGTTCTGTATTCTTAATTTACAAGGTATTACAGTAATAAAATTGGTGTAGTCATCTTTTCTGAGTTCTTAAAATATCTTATAATAAACCCTGTCAAGATTCTGATATGACTGGATGATAAGCCTGAGGTAGCTATGGCAGAATAGAGGAGAATTTGCCAACCATGATACTAGTTAAAATATTTGAGCGCCTTAAGTTGAGTCAATTTTGGGTTATAAAGGGTTTTATTGAATTGCCTCCAAATAGGGCAATAAGGAAATGTTGACATTCAATGAATTTTGAGTAATATTGCTTCAAACTAAGGCAATATAGAATTGGATACCATACTCTGCCATAACCAATGAGATATGGTGAAACTGTATAGCTAAGCTGAGGAAATGGTATAATCTAAAGTTGCTGAGATATAAGCAATACCAGAGAATTGAAAGGGAGGGTTGTTAGTAGTTTTGAGAGAGTGGAGCAGCGAGAATCCACTGAAGATATTGCATTAAAATAAAGAAGTGTTGTTGGGGACATTGCTCCATATTATTATATTTATTTATTTGAGTGTGTTTTGAGGACTGACAATTTCCATATTGTCTATTATATTGCTCAGTGGGATTGACCCTGTGCAAAAAACTTATGGCATATCTCAACAATTCTGCCAAATTTATACCAGTGGTGCTCACTACAGGAGACCCATTGATCAATCACAAATACAATAAAATTCATCTGTCACCAGCCATATTGCATCAGGCTTGCTTTGACAAGGGATATTTCCAACATCCTGCACCTGTTGAATATGTGGAACTCAAGCTTGCCTTGGATGCTGTGTGAAAATGGCAGAAGGAGCTTCTTCAGGAGGTTTGTATTGATAAGCTGCCACTGTTTGTCATGATGGGAACACCCATGGTTTCTTTTAAGCAATATAAGTTTTCAGTAGAAGGAGCTTCAGATTGGCATAAAGCGAAATTGTTAATATCCACCTTAGATGTTGGAAGAGCCAACCAAGTTACTTGCCATCTTCCAAACAGTTCCATTACCTATCAAGAAGTGAAGGAAACTGTGCTGCAGTCTTTTGGAGGAACCGTGAAGATGGTGCAGCAGAAGGCAGAGCTCTTGACCATTGGGTTTCAGCATAATGAGACCTTAACCACATTTTCTGATTAATTTATGGCAGAAGCCCATGTATTAATTTAGGTAGGGACTTTAACCAAATCTGACGTATGCATGGTGATAACCTCCACAGTGAAACCATACTGAAATCTTTACAATTTCATGGATCCATATCTAGAGGATGATGTACCCTTTCTTAAACGCATTCAAATTTTGTGCCATCTATCTGTTACCTTTCCCCCACCCAATATAGAGCAGAATCATGCTGCATCTGCTGCCAGACTTTCTATTTGGGGAACTTGTCCTGCCCTGTTCAGAGTCCGCCTAATATCCCCCAGCCATATTATCACTATACACCTCACCCTCAACCAAGTTACCATCAGCAGTTCAACTCTTGGGAGTGGCCTGTTTACCCAGAGTGACCCCAGTCCAACTTTAGGTGTGACCATCTTACAACAATTAAGGACACAGGTCCTATGGGGTCAATTGTTTTGAATGCAGTCACCCTGGGCACCTGGCACGAGGTTGCCCCAATTGTCAGGTCCATAATGTACAGCAGGAATAGTATTATCAGGGAAAAGTTAAAGCAGAGTAGAGATGTGACTCTCTACTTCCACTATCCCAAACTCAAACGTCCCACCTGAAACCGTTGAAGTATATACAGTGGAAGTCCCCAGTATGATGATGCATTCCTATATCAGCAGCCAGTTGGAGTGGTGAGTATTGTGAAACAAGCGCAAACCAAAGCTGCAGCGGAAGAAGGATCTCAGATGCAGCCCATGCCATACACTTATCAAATGTTTGACCAAGTTTCCACCAACAAGTTGGATCCATCTACAGATTCAACTTCCTTGCAAGGAGTAACTGTCACTCTTCCAGTCAACACTATCAACAGAAAATACCCCAAAGTTGGCGAGGGGACAGCAAGTTTTCTTGGGAACAGAGTTTCTTTAAATGACTATGCGCTAACCAGTCAAGATACATCATATTCAGAATGTACATACTGTGAAATTGTTGTAGCTAAAACCTGAGTCCACGCTATAATAGATATGGGTGCTCCAGTTCACATAGTTTCTACTAATTTGGTGCTAAGTTGACATTAAAACTTGATGTGGAACACCAGATGGTATATGGTACTGCTGGAGCAGATAGCACAGTCTCTGAAAGAGCTTACAGTGCACTTCTGTTGCAATTCAGGTCAATTGTCATTGTATCCCCGGTGATAGTGCTGCCAAAGGATAATTATGACATGTTAATTGGAACCAATTTTATGTGACACTATGGAACTGTCATTGATATGACAGAGGAAACATTAAACTTTTGGAACAACGGATCCCATTTTACTTAATCTCCAGTGTAGTGCCAAAGGAATTAGTGCACATGGGACATATCAACCTTGCCTATAGTGGTGGGGTGATTCCAATGAGCTATCAATGATTAAAAAATAGGACCAAGCCCCTTCTTCAGCAGATATATGAATATCAGGGGCTGCCTCTATGAGCTGCTGGACCTATATCTATCCCCTCTGGTCACCAAGTAATAGTGAACACTGAATTGGTAGTAGAAGTACCACACACTCTCTATGTGAAAGTTATTGGCCCTTATCAGCAATTGCGGTTTGAGCCACATGTGGCTCCAGGCATCATACTTCCAGGATACGGAGAGGTCAAGGTTTTGCTTGCAAGCCTAAAAATGGAACTATTGCAAATCCTCTGACTTCAAATAGTGGCATATTTACACTTGACCTTGTTGAGGAGATCCTTCAGGTTCAAGAGTTTGGGTCTCTGGTGTAACGGATGGTATTAATCCATTTGTTGCATCTCAATTTGGGTTTGGATTTTCTAAATCCAAATTGATTTGTTTAAAAGAATTTTTGTTGTTTGTTGGGTTCAGCCGCTGGACTGTGCTTCTCTTTGAGTTATTGATTAGGCTCTTGTGAGCCTAATCAATGGTTTAGGTGAGGCCCCAGAAGGGCGACCTTTGAGGTCAAGCCCATGAAATTCCAAACTTTGTTTGGAATTTTTCTCTATCTTTCTCTGGTGGCCTTGGGGCCACCCTTACCTTATCTTAACTGATGATCCGCGCACAACAAGTTTTTGTCATGTCAACAAAAACTTGGGTTTTTGGGGTTTAATCTCCTCAAATATCCTGTCTTTTTCTTGGTGTTCGCGGCATCAGATTATTGGGATCCTGTTCATCAGTGACTTTTTATTCAATAATATATAAAATAAGGTTAATTCTGGGGTTTGCAAATTCGCTTACCTATTTCATCTTTTTCTCACTCCAAATTTCCCTAATTCTGAGGTTTATTACCTTGAGAGTCCAGCTCACACTGGACATTTGGCGTGAATTGCGTCATACCTAAGGTAAGATGGCGATCAGAAACTGGGACATTTCTGACCATTACAACTGGATGAATTTGGTCTACCCTTTTGAACCACAGCTTAGAATCATGGCGGTGGCACCGCATGAAAACTTAGTCAGGTTAATGGAATAACAAAAAGATCAGGCAATAGCTTTATTTCAGAATATAAGGAGATCTTTGCTATTGATGACCATGATTTAGGGTGTGCATAGGGCGTGGTCCATTGAGTGGCTACTGAGGATCATTCCCCATCAGATCTCGGACAATTTTCCAGTCCAGGACAGCTGAGGAAGTAGTAACCAAGGAGAATGAAAAGCTGCTCAAGCAAGGAACGCTCAAACCATCAAAGAGTCCATGGGCTTCACCCATTCTGATTGTCAAAAAGAAGGATGGCACCAACTGGGTATTAATATACTGCTGGAAGCTCAAAAGCATTACCAAAAAGGACTCTTACCCCTTGCTGCGCAAATTAATGATGTCTTGGATAGGTTGGGAGGAGCTCATTACTTCTCAGCAATGTATTTGATATCCAGTTATTAGAAAATCGAGTTTCCCACAGCAGAACAGGAGAAATGCACCATTATCACATCCAAGGGGCTTTTTCTACTGAGCTGTATGCCTCAAGGTTTATGTAATGACCTGGCTACGTTTCAGAAGGTTATGGACACCATTCTTGGCAACCTGAAGCTATATTGCATCATCATATACCTTGACAATATTAATGACATTCTGCATACATTCTCTGAGCATCTTACCTACCTGGAGGAAGTATTTCGCTGACTTGCAAAGGCTAACATTAAAATCAAGTCCCCAAAAATGCCACTTTTTTAAGGACCAACTGGAGTACCTTGGGATTTTTGGTAGATGCAACTGGGCTGAGACCTCAACCAGCCAAGGTGGAGGCTATCTGGAAGTGACTATGCCAAACAATAAGTGAAATATACAAGTTTTATGGGGGATGGTTGATTACTACCACTGCTTTATACTCAACTTTAGTTGTATTGGAGGTCCGCTATTTGAGTTATTGATTAAGGATGCCCCATTTGAATGGACAGAACACTGCCAATGCTCCTTTGATACACTTTAAACAGCGCTAATCAGTGCGCCAGTGCTGCGCTACCCTATTTTTATAAGAGGTTCATCTTTCAGATGGATGCATCCATTTCCACCATTGGGGCAGTCCTATCCCAAAAGGATGATGAAGGGGAGGAGCACCCAGTGTCATACTTCAGTCAAAGGCTGAATTGATACAAATGTAACTACACCATGACTGAGTGGGAGTGCTTAGCAGTAATATATCTATATAAGCAATTTAGGATGTTTTTTCATGGATTGAAGTTTAAAGTCATAACAGAACATGATTTATTACGCTGGTTGCAGAATCTTAAAGAGCCTGAAGGGCGTCTAGCCTGATGGGCTCTCAAACTGCAGGCTTTTTGACTTTGATATTCTCCACTGACCTGTACAAAACACCAGAATGCTAATTTCTTGTTGAGATTGCCAACTATTGCCATTACGGTGGATCATAGTTACATTATATATGACAAAATACTTAGCAGAAAATATGATGATGAATTGACCCAAGTCATCAAGGTACTAGATGGAATAAGGGCCAATAAGTTCCAGAAAACGGGGAATTGTACAAGTGGGTAGGGTACAATACTGTGAATAACCCAAGGCCTTCCTCCTGACCTAATATATTATTATGAGTGCACACTGAGCCATTGGACATGATGGAGTATGTAAGACCATGGAATTTCTGAAACCTCAGTACTATTGGGAGAGTATGAACTTTAATGTGCTCAAAACCATTTCCTGCTGTCAATAGTGCCAAGTGGAAAAGCCGTTCCATCAGAAGACCTTGTATCAGTTAGTGAAACCCCATTTTACTTGATATACGGTTTCCCTTGATGTTGTTGGTTTCTTATAACAGGAGCCAACTGGTCTAAGTACATTCTGGTGGAAATAGACCGCTTGACCAGGTAGGTTGAAGCATGGGTAATATGATATTTTTGTGCGGTAACAGTGGTGAAGTTTGTAATGAGATGTATTATCCAGCAACATGGCTGCCCTCAGTCCATCCTTACTGACAATGAAATGAACTTAAATTTACACATCCTTCCAAATCTAAATGAGCTTTTGGGCATCCGCAAGTTATAATGACCCCATACCACCCCAAGTCCAACAGGATGGTCAAACACATTAATGGGACCTTGGTAAACATAATTTAGAAAATGGTAATGAATTGACCTTCTGATAAGGACTTCCCAACTTTCCACTGCCATTTTTGCCCTTATTATTAGCTTCCATTCCACCACGGGGAAGATCCCCTTTCAATTATTATATGGATGACATCAGGCTCTTCCAGCATTGCTCTATTTTTGCATAGAAGATACAAGCAGAATGAATCCCCACCATTATTCGACTAACCTTGCAGACAAGTTGATCAAATTGCAAACCAAAGTGTACTCCTTCAGTTTAACCAAGAAGATCAAGAACCAGGTTGCCAATCAGGTACAGTGGAGTGGTTAGCTCAGTTCAAGGAGGGGGACATGGTTCTGTTCCATGTCCAACAAAGGTTAAGAATCACAAATTGGCTAGCATTTGGATTGGGCCATTTGAAGTCATTGAGAAAACAGGTGTATATGCCTAGACTATTAATGACCCTGCGAGCGGTTTGGATCATTAACTGAGCACATGCAAAGTTCATCTGGGTATATAAGGGATAGGAGCCTTATCTTCTGGTTAAGGGGTAATGTCAAGATTCTGATATGACTGGACAATAATCCTGAAATAGCTATGGCAGAATAGAGGAGAATTTGCCAACCATGATACTAGTTATAAATATTCAAGAGCCTTAAGATGAGGTGATTTTAGGTCAGAAAAGGGTTTTACTGAATTGCCTCCAAATAGAGCAATTTATTGATATCAACATTTGATGCATATTGAGTAAGATCTTCTCAAACTAAGGCAATAGAGAATTAATACCATACTTTTCCAAAACCAATGAGATATGGTGGAACCGTATAGCTAAGCTGAGTAAATGGTATCATCTAAATTTTCTGAGATATAAGCAATACTAGAGAATTGAAAGGGAAGGTTGTTAGTAGTTTTGAGAAAGTGGAGCAGCAAGAATCCACTGAAGATATTGAATTAAAATAAAGAAGTGCTATTGGGGCCATTGCTCCATATCATTATATTTATTTATTTGAGTGTGTTTTAAGAACTGAAAATCTCCATATTGTCCATTCTATTGCTCAGTGGGATTGACCCTGTGCAAAAACCTTACATCATTTCTCAATGATTCTGCCTAATTTATAACAAACCCTAAAATGGGCAGATATTTAATAATGGTATCAGTACCATCTTAATAAAAAACATACTAACTCATTTTGTATAAATCACAGATTGTCACTGTAACTTACAATCTAGTAATTAATAATAACGTATAGTGCATTTCTATGGACCTTTTCTTAATTATAGCAAAGCTGAAAATTGTAGTATACATGCTTAGATACATAACTAAAAAGTTTGAAAGAAAAAAGAAATTTATACTCTCAATATTAATGATCAAGAATAGAAAATTACATAGAATAAAATTATAAAAAAACAAAAAAGAAGCAAATTAATGAATGAAAGTATTTTGTGAAAGTTTTCCTTAATGCTAGTCTAATTTCCAGTATTGTTTACTTTTTTTATAATTTTAATAATCTATTTTCTTTCAATATATTTGATAGGTAACTAATAATAATATATATACAAATAATAATAAAACCAGAAATAAAGTGTGATAATTAAAAATAACATTAAAAAATTAAAAAATGCTAAAAAATTATATGTATAATATATATAAATGCTATAAAAACTTATGTTGATAGGTGGCATTGGCTTGGTAACTTAATAAGAAATCTCTAAACTCTCACTTTTAAGTCAATGTAGTTCTTCATTTAGATGGGTAGTTTTGAGTTCAACAGTTAGTTAATTATTTAAACTTCTATCCAAACTTGATTTGTTAGATCATGAATTAGGTATGGTTGATATAAATTATAATTTATCTCTGAAATCATAATATACTCTTCTAAAAATGTTTGACTTCCTACCATTTTATATTAATATATAAACTAGTTTATATCTGACCTTTTTAATAAAAATTTATAGAACGATCAAGTATTTTGCCTTACAGAATACTTTTAGCTTTAATATAATGACTATACACCACAAGAGCAGGCAGAAATTATCTTAACATATAATAAGACAAAAGGTATAGCACAACCTTAATGCCAGTTTATAGAAATATATAAAACAGGACACAATCTTAATGCTGGACTAATACTAAAACTTTACTGCAAATTCAAATCTGTGGGCCTAATTGTAACATTTAACAAACAGTGGAGAAAGCTACGTCCACGGCAACCATAGTCACTATCAATTTTTATCTTGTGAGGCTAAGGCTGGATTTCCTCAAGCATGCTACCTTTAGCTAGGAAGCATGCTAAAAGGGATGAGAAAGCTTAACACTTTAATTTCTTGATGTCAATAAGATGATTAAATTCAAAACCCCTAATTTTGCTCAGCTAATGATGCTCTGCAATGAAATTTACTTACTCATCTGTGGCTATCAAAATAATCCAGTGAAAAAGGTATTATAATTTTTACTAAAGTATAATATTTTTAGATTGGGGCTTCATGTCATGGGTTTATTTTGGCACAAAGGGGTACTAGCCCATATTACACCAAACATATGCATGGTGTGACAGCACAGGATGTTCTTGACCATCACATTGTTATGACTTTAATTAATAATAACAAACAAAACAATAATTTTAATATTAATACTAATAATTATAGAGAAGAAGCCACCCAATTGGTGCAAACTTTATTAATAAATCAAGGTCCTTTTATACTTTTGAGTGATCCAATGAATCTGAGCTCTAAAAATATGGAACTACTTATTAATCAAACTGGCATTAACTTCAGAATCCCTCCTTTGTAGGACTCAAAAAACCCTATTTATAGGGATTCCAAAATGGATTATTCTCAAGCAAATGGAGTAATTCACACATTTTGCATACAAAATCAATCTATAAAAAGAGAACCAAATTTTAATTAATTTTGTTAAAGATCAACTTGATTAAAATCAGATTGACAGGCCTAAAAATAGGACTTTCAAACAAAATAATGGAAATTGATGGTCATTGCCATATATTACTTAAAATTATTGATAGTTATCAAAATTTTTGAATTAAAACCCAATAATCTACTCTTATTTTTAAAATCACAATTATCAACTTTTAGAGATTAAAGATTTTTAAGACTTATAAAAGTCCAAGAAATTATTATTGACATACTATAAAAAAGAATTAAGTAGTTTTATTTTTTAATTCTATGTTCTTACTCAGTTGGCTCAATAAAACATATCTTAAAAATTCCTTTAAATCTTAAAATTATTGAACTACATACTATGATGAACGCCTTTTCCAGGATACTGGGCTCAGCCACCTAAGGAAATCTTTATTTGCTCTCGCTTGGGTTCAAGGATCATCGTTAGGTTTAAGTATTATCCTAACTCTTATCCAATGTTGGTTTCAACATTATCATAGTAATATGCAGACTTTCAGAACACTATTTGGGGTTTTATTAAGTTTATAGACTATTACCTGGTTGGTATTTCCCAATACCTTTGTCCATCACTGGAAAGAACCAGTCTATTACATTACACAAAATTCATCTAGTTTTTGTTCTGTGGTCAGAGTTTTAAGAGAGGTGCCTGTTCAACCTCTCTTAACTGCCTGGTATCAACATTCCCCTACAATGCTGATGATCATCTTTACATTGGGGGTTTTGATGCATGAGATTTTTGGATAATGAAGGTGCAGATGCCAGGTCCAGTCAACCATGAAGCAGTTACAATTCAAGTAAGTCTTATTCAGTCTATCCTGGGAACCTTGACTTTGGAGAAAGTCCATGAGGTTTTTGACAAAGTGCATTTCCAAGGTTACTTATCCAAAACATGGGAAGTATATCCTACTTTTGCTGATCAAACTTCTCAAGTTTTAAATGATTTACCTGATAAGTCTGCCACTTGGATCAAAATTCTTCTGGATAAATAGAAGAAGTTGACTGAAACTCTTATTGATTGTCTTCAGTTAATTGATCAAGTTTCTTGTCCTGACGAAGGTCAAGATGTGGTTTGGTCAGCTTTGTTGTTAAAAACTCAGGGGTTTTACGGAATTGGCTAAGAATAACTAGACTGGGCTCCCAGTCAGGGTGCGTGAGCACCCAGTGGAGGGCCCAGAATGCCATAGTAATAGCAGTCTGAGTGACTAGTAAGAGTGGGGTTCTATTGGAGACGTGAGAAAGTAAAAGTTCAGTAATGTACCAAAGGCCACAAGGCAAACTAGATGGTTGCAATGAGGGCAACTGCAATCTTGTGGGGGCAACCCCCAAGAGTGGGAGAGGCAGGGAGGATGACAAATCCTCCAGGGTTTGCAGTTGCTGGCCTTCATATCTGAGTAGGGGGCTTGCGCGCCAGAGATGGATGGTACAGTGGATGCCACGTAGTTGGAAGTGAGAGTGGAGGTAGAATATGACCCACTAGGTTTGGGACTGAGCTTTCCCTGGATGGGGCGCTCCAGGTCTCACAGGTGGGCTGAGCCATCAGCAGCTGAGGCGGTTGTGGATCCTAAGTCCATGAGTGGCAGGGCAGGAGCACTCAGGTGCTGCTTTAGTCGGGGAGCAGTTATGGAGAACTTGGCAACTGAATGGATGGGAGGGTTCCCATTAAACAAAAGCACAGTAATGAATGAAACAGTGGGTTTGTTTTCAAGGGTGAGATAAATTATTGCATTTACAATATGCTACCATGTGGCAGGGTCAAGCAACTGGATGATCCAGTCAACAAACATCAGTATGAGAACTTGGACGATGGTGCACTTCATCAGATTAGTTGGCAAAATTTTAGAATAATAGTAAGGCAGATGGAGGCTGCAGCAAGATAAATGGGGAATTTGAATTTTATTAAGAAAAAGATAAGAGCATGAACTGACAACTACCTCCGGGCAGAGCAGTTGCCTTAATTAATGGGTAAAATGCATGGGGAAGGTTTTTGGGATTGGGCATTTGGGGTTTGGCAATGGGACTTTGTTGGCTGGCTTGGAGGGGGTAGGGTGATGCTGTAGATTTTGGAAAAAGTCAAGAAAACTTTTGAAAATTTTCCCACATTTCTGGGACCAAACCATGTTGATACTACCAATCTGGGTCCTGGTCATCTGAGTCAGCCTGTTTGCATGGTTTGGTGTTCTGGATTCATCCCAGGAGGCAGGGTCCCTTGGATCAAATTGTTTGCAACTCAGACTGAACCCTCAATTAGACTAATCATGCAATCTGAACTTCCTGGATCTGTTTCAGAGCACAGGGGCAGATGGTCTGAGTCATTTGGCACCTGGTTCAAGATCTGAGCCATACCCTGATCTGATTCCTGGTACCAGCCAGTCCAGACTGGCTCCCCCAGACCAGAATTAGCAGGCCAGGCTCCAATGTTGGAAAATTCTGTTTCCCAAAATTTCTGACATAGTTTTCCTGGGGAGTGGGTGGTCTCAGGGGCCTGTCCATGCCCCCTGATGTTCACAATCTCCCTGCAGACTCCTTCTATCAAACTTAATAGGGTTGAGGAGGGGGAGAGGTGGGAATGGGGTATCCTTGGGGGAAGGGCAGTCACCCAGCGTTTATCTATCACTTGGGCTAGGTCGCTCATCTGTGACAGAGGGTATACTGGAGCCTTGTGACCTCTTTTCATCTGGAAGGGATGTTGATCCCTATCCAGTTGCAGGGGCTGGTCCCTGGGACTTACACTACCCTTTCCTTTTTTGACAGGGAGGATTCTTCCCCAGGGGCATGGACCAAGGCATAATTCTTGTGCCGCTCTGGTAGCTTTATGGCCAAGATGGCCATGATCTTCTGGGGAGGGCGGGGGGCTGTTAGGTGGGAAGTGTGGAATTCCTCTATCAGGTCCTTGCAGTACATACAATCTTGCACGTTCACCCAGATGTTCTCATAAGAGGAATAACCTTTCCAAGTGACCAAGTACTGAATGGATTGGTGGGACCTCAAGGAAGCCAAAATGGCCTCCATCTCTGCTTTCTGGGACTCCCCAATGACAATTGGCTCTGGGGATGTTGGCCTTTCTCCCTTGGAGGGGGTTAGAAGGGAGGTATGGAAGACGCTGTGCTTCTTCCAGTGTGCAGGCAGTCTCAAGCGGTAGGCTCCGTTGCCTAAATCCTTCTTGACTCCAAAGGGTCCTGAGCATTTGGCTGCAAGCTTATGGGTAGGGGATTTCAGAGGAAGGTTTTGGGTATCTAACATGACAAGGGAACCAACTTTGATCTCATGCCCCAGAAGTCGCTTCTAATCAGCAAACTTCTTGTAGTCCTTGGTGGACTTTGTCAAGTGTTTGCAAACCAGGCTGTGCATCTTTCAGAGTGAGCTTACATGGTCCATGGCAGCGGGAACTGCTGAGGAGAGTTGGGGGCCAATCTGGAAAGAGGGGTTATACCCCAGAGTAGCCTCAAAGGGAAAGAAGTTGGTTGAGGAGTAGAGGGAGTTGTTGTATGCAAACGGTGCTAGAGGCAAATCCTTGGCACAGGTGTCTTGTGAGGCCGTCAAGTAGCAGTGCAGGTACTGCTCCAATACCTGGTTCACCCGCTCAGTCTGCTCATTGGACTGGGGGTGGTAGGCAGTGGATCACAGGGCTTGATGTGAAGGAGAGTTAGCAACTCTTCCAAGAACTGGGCATCAAACTGGGGTCCCCTGTCACTCACTATTTTCTTGGTGAGACCAAACATGGTAAAGACATGGTTGACAAACAAATTTTCAGTCTTCACCACAGATATAGAAGAGAGGAAGGGGATGAAGAGTGCAAAACTTGGTAAATTGGTCCATGACTACCATGGTCACATCTGAGCCACAAGAAGGTGGGAGTTCCATGATGAAGTTCACTGAGACTGAGGTCCATGGTCCCTCAGCCTGCTGCAAAAGGTGTAGCAGTCCCTTCTTCCCAGAAAAATACAATTTCGTCCAGGAACAGGTGACAAAACGAGAGATCCAAGCAGGAATGTCCTTTGAGGACACAGGCCAGTTGTAAGTTATCTATATGAGATCCACACACTTTTTGATACTGGGGTGACTGACTGTCTGGGGGACATAATGTTCATCAATAAAATGGCTGCGTAGGGAGGGGGAGCCTAAAACCAATTGCAGAACCAGATTGTTCCTTCCCACGAAGTATATGGAGCTTTCTTGTGACATATATACTCTAAGTCAGCTAAAAGCTCGATTCCTTCAGGGCAACAGGTTTGGGAGGTGAGGACATGGAGGAGGAGTGGAACGTCAGGATCCATGTCAGTGAAGGATACAGTAGGGGGGCCAATGAGAGGATTTGGGAAGGGGGCATTACAGTTGTAAGGTCTAGAGGGTATTCCCCCTCATTAGGAGACAGGGAGGGATTTTGGCTGAGCATATCTGACAAAACGTTCAAGGACCTTTTATGAATTTATACTTAAAATGGAACCCAAAGAGGTCCTGATATGTGCATTTTTGCTGAGGTCCTAGCTTCTGGGGTTTGCGGTAGTAGAGTAATGCCTTGTGGTCTGTCCAAACTGTAATCTCACGCTGGGCGCCCTGCAAGAGGTATTGCCAGTGGGTGAGCGACCATGCCACCACCTCTAGCTCCTTGTCATATATTGGCCACACTTGCTCTGTTGAAGTGAACTTATGGGACTAATAGGTTACAAGGTGCTCAGCTCCCTCATGCTCCTGTAGCAGCACGGCACTCACTGCCACTGATGAGGCATTGCAGGCTACTATGAAGGGTTGGGAGGTATTGGCATGCTGCAGGACGGGGGCAAAGATAAAAAACTCCTTGATAGCCTCAAAGGCCTGCTGGCACTCGGGGGACCATTTGAAAGGGACATTTTTCCTGGTGAGGGGGTGCAGAGGTGCTGCCAGTTGGGTGAGAGCGGGGGAAATTTTTTCAAAAAGGTGATGGTTCCAAGAAAGCTGTGAAGTTTTTTTGTGTGATTGGGGTAGGCCAAGGCTAAATAGCCTCCAGCTTGCAGAGGGGGATGACATAGCCATACTTCAGAATAAGATTCCCTAAAAAGGTAACCTCATCCTCGAAGAATTCACAATTGGAGGGTTTCACAAATAGACCTGCCTTGTGGAGGGCTGCCACCACCGCTTCTAGATCCCTGGCGTGTTGCTCTGGGGTGGGGGAATGGACCAAAATGTCATCAATATAGGCCACAGCACTCGAGAAGTGCAAGTCCCCCAGAACATCATCAATGAGGCGCTGGAAGGTGGCTGAGGAATTCATTAGGCTGAATGGCATCACCCTGAACTGGAAAAACCCCCAGTGAGTGTGGATGGCTGTGATCCACTCCTGTCCCCTCACCATCCTCACCTGATTAAAGGCGTTCACCAAGCTTGACCACTCAAAGTGCAAGTGCCCCACGGTTGCTGCTTCCACTGCATCTGCCGCTCATAGCTCAGGCGCCACCCTGGTGGCTGCCTTTCCCAATTTTTTGAATAGTGCTCAATCCTCCCGCCCTCAATGTCAGGGAATTCTGGCGCTGCTTCCAAAGCGGCAGCCAATCAAATTTACGAAAATCTAAAAATTTGAATATTCAACTGGATTCTGGAATCCTGAGCCAATGGCTGAACCAAATTCAGCTGAGCTGCCATGGTTAACAGCATGTGGTCAATCAGCTCCGGCCACAGCCCCAATTCCTGTGGCTGGCCCAGCGCTGGCTGAATCCAATCCATTCAAGGCTCTCAAATGGATTGAGGAGGACGGATGGCTGTGCCATGTGAAACTGGATTTTGCTTTGGAGGAGTTCTTTGTTAACCCTTCCAAATCCCGTTCCCATCATTTTCATCCAAAAGACGGGTTTTTTGTTTATAAAATTATTAACAATATGGCAGTTGTGGCAGCAGCTGCCCCAGCCAACACCCTCCTCCACCAGCAACTCCATGGGGCAATGGAGCCCCTTGTCAAGGGTATTCCTATCCCCAATTTTCCTCATAATTTTGAGGAAGATGCGAAGTATGCAGTTTGAGGAGCTTGCTTTTGGTGCAAGCTATTCTTGCATCGATGCAGTAAAAAAAATTCTCTTTTTGACCCAAATTATCCCAAAACCCGCTGGTGCATCAAGTCATTTACTTGTGTGCTGGCTCTCATCATTTTTGCTGAGCATCAACTTGCTCAATACGTTGAGGTGATGGACACCACCAGCCTCATTAATGAAGAAAACCCCCAATTAAACCTCCTTATGCCCCATGTCACTGATGCTCCCACCCCAATGCTGTCCGCTATGGTCTGCCAGCTAAAGCAGGCACTGGACAAAAGTTTCCCCAAAGCCTCCTCACTACCTGATATGGCTTCCTAGGCTGATAACCTAGGGTAATATTAGGAAATTTTTTAATCTATGATAATCCCTTTTTTTGGCCCATTTGCAGATAAAGATGTGTGGCAGCTCCCCCTTTTGGGTTGGGCACCACTAGTAATAAAAAGGAGTTCACCAAGTCCAACTTTGAGAAGATATGTGACTTGTCAATGTCTTGGGTGATGCTCTGCTCTAAGGGTAAGGGGTATGGGTTGGGGATGGTAATGTTATTGAGGTGCCATAGTTGACACAGGGGCGCAGGAATCCATCTTCTTTCCTAGCAAAAACTATGGGGTGGGCGACAGGGGAAGACTTCTTGATGAGCCACCCCTTCTCTAGCATCTCATCCAGCCAAATGCCCAAAGCCTTATCCTCTTCCTCTGTATATAGATAGAGGGGGCAGTTGATTTTAATAGATCAACTGTTATCTGGAATGTCAAGTCATATTCAGAGTGTGAGTGGAGATTGGATACCAGTGACATGTCAAAGATGGCCTTATATGGGGCTAGGAAGGAGGGGAAGTCCGAAGGGAGGCGACTAGAGTTGGGTCAGGTGGGGAGATGGAACCAAGAGATGTGCCCTGGGGAAGGGTCTTTAGCAAGGGAAACTCACCACTCAACTTGAGGTTTGTGAACAACAAAGAATTGTTTGCAAGATTAATTTGAACTTGTTGGTGGCGCCACCAGCCCACCCCCAAAATTACAGGGTAGAGAAAATCATGTACAGATAAGAAGTGGTCAGTAAACCCAAAGTCATGAACTGAGAAGTGCAATGGGCGTCAGATGCGGTAGGAGTTCATGGACTCTGATGAGGCGCCCAGGATGGATGAAGCTTCCTCCATCGTCAGGTCCAAGGACTGTGCCACACCAAGGTCAATAAAGTTACCCGCCGCTCTGGTGTAGAGGAAGGCTTGTACTGTGATTTCCCCTGACTCAGATGGAAAGGAAATGTGGAACAGGAATTATGCTTGATTATCTTTATTGGGATGTGCACATAGAGAGGGAAGCTGAGGAGGGGGCATGACCCATCATCAAGAGAGACTGGCCTAGAGGCACAAGGGATGAGCGCAACTGATGAGGGGTCTTTGCTACTTCATTGCCCCAAATGGGTAGGCGAGGGTTAATGCGTACACCTGCTCCACTCTCTTCAGGGGGGAGGCGGGGTCACCTAGGGGAACAATAGCACCAAACTGAGCAGACTCTGAACACTGGGGACCCAATGACCCAGACTCCTGATCTGGGTTGGAGGCAGGAGGTGCTATAGGCAGGGGTTCCCCCAGGGGGAGGTACCCGAGGTGTCCACCAAGGGGGTAAAGGGTGGCAAGTCCAGGGGTCACTTCCCTTGGCTGCAACCACTGGCAGAGGGAGGTGTGGTACAGGGTACCTTGGGAGCAGCAATGGCATATGTGGGGGTGTGGAAAGGCCTGTCCCTAATTTCATGGGCCACAGATAATGCAACTTTTAAGGATCCAGAGAGAGAATCCCAAGCTGTGTGGGCTGCCATGGTGGGGTCCAGGGCAGCAGAAAGTGGAGATGGTGATTTAAGCAGGAATGGGTACAGTGGTGCCAGGACTGTGAAGGCCTCAATCAGGGAGGGTAAGTCCATGGCTGTCTGTCCCAAGGTAAACAGATGGAGGAGGCACGCCAGTCTTGACTCAGGGTCCTGGACCACCAAAGTGACCAGTGCCAACAAGGGTGTGGGGTTGCCAGACTTGGCGGCAGAGTGGAGCACTCCCCTAACCCAATGATGGGCGTCCCCATCCAGGGTGTCAAGGAGAGCCATGCTCTGCTGTGCATCAGAGGGAAACGGGGATTTTTCACCATTGGCAGTAAGGCACACCTGGAGTTCTTCCAGGATGCCCAGGATTTGATTGGCCACCTCATCAGAAAGGACAGGGGGAACCCCCAACCCTATCACATTAACTGATGGAGTGACATTTGTTACTGGAGCTCAGTGGGGTGGGGACCAATTTAGCAGAGCCTGGTGGCAGGCCCATATGAATGAGGCCACTGACCAGCAGAAGAAGGTCAAGTCACAGAGGGAGAGCACTTTTAGAGTGAAATCGTAGGCCAACGCTTTGCCAGTGCCAGTGAGGAGGTCAGAGAAGGCCAATATAGTGGTTGGTTCATTATGCCATAGATTTGGCTTAGAAGAAAAAGACTGGGCTCCCAGTTGGGGTGCGTGAGCACCCAGTGGAGGGCCCAGAGTGCCATAGGAATAGCGGTCTGAGTGGCTAGTAAGAGTGGGGTTCTATTGGAGATGTGAGGAAAGTAAAAGTTCAGTAACGTACCAAAGGCCCCCAAGGCAAACCAGATGGTTGCAATGAGGGCAACTGCAATCTTGTGGGGGCAACCCCCAAGGGTGGGAGAGGCAGGGAGGATGACAAATCCTCCAGGGTTCATGGTTGCTGGTCTTTGGATTTGAGTAGGTGGCTTGCGCACCAGCGAGGGATGGCACAGTGGCTGCCGCATGGTTGGAAGTGAGAGCATAGGTAGAATGTGATCCATGAGAGGGGTTGGGACTGAGCTTTCCTTAAATGGGGCACTCCAGGTCCCACAGGTGGGCTGAGCCATCAGCAGCTGAGGCGGTTGTGGATCCTAAGTCCATGAGTGGCAGGGCAGGAGCACTCAGGTGCCGCTCTAGCTGGGGAGCAGTTCTGGAGAACTTGGCAACTGAATGGATGGGAGGGTTCCCATTAAACAAATGCACAGTAATGAATGAAACAGTGAGTTTGTTGTCAGGGGTGAGGTGGATTATCACATTTATGATTGCTGTCACATGGCAGGGTCAAGCAACGGGATGATCCAGTCAACAAACATCAGTATGAGAACTTGGACGATGGTGCACTTCATCAGATCAATTGGCATAATTTTTAGAAGAATAGTAAGGCAGATGAAGGCTGCAGCAAGATAAATGGGGAATTTGAATCATATTAAGCAAAAGATAAGAGCATGAACTGACAACTACCTCCGGGCAGGGCAGTTGCCTTAATTACTGGGTAAAATGAATGGGGAAGGTATCATGGGATTGGGCATTTGGGGTTTGGCAATGGGATTTGGTTGTCTGGATCAGAGGGGGTAGGGTGATGCTGTAGATTTTGGCAAAAGTCAAGAAAACTTTTGCAAATTTTCCCACATTTTTTTGGGACCAAACCATGTTGATACTACCAATCTGGGTCTTGGTCATCTGAGTTAGCCTGTTTGCATGGTTTGGTGTTCTGGATACATCCCAGGAGGCAGGGTCCCTTGGATCAAATTGTTTGCAACTCAGACTGAACCCTCAATTAGACTAATCATTCAATATGAACTTCCTGGATCCATTTTGGAGCATTAGGGCATATGGTCTGAGTCATTTGGCACCTGGTTCAAGATCTAAGCCATACCCTGATCTGATTTCTGGTACTATCCAGTCCAGAATGGCTCCCCCAGACCAGAATTTGCAGGCCAGGCTCAAATGTTGGGAAATGATGTTTCCCCAAAATTCTGACATAGTTTTTCTTGATAGTGGGTGGTCTCAGGGGCCTTTCCATGCCCCCTGGTGTGCGCAATCTACATGCAGACTCCTTCTATCAAACTACCAGTGTTGAAAGTGGGGAGAGTTGGGAATGGGGTATCCTTGGGGAGAAGGGCAGTCAATCAGCACTCATATATCACATGGGCTAGATCACTCAGCTTTGACAGAGGGTCCACTGGATCCTTGTGACCCCTTTTCATCTGGAAGTGGTGTTGATCCCTATCCATTTGTAGGGGCTGGTCCCCAAGACTTACAAGGGGAAGGTTCAGTAGAAGAATATGTAAGTTAATTTTGTTCACTTGCTCGTGCAGCAAAATTTACTCCATCACAGCTTTCAGGGATGTTTAGACAAAACTTACACCCAGACCTTCTTTCATCCATGGCAGCAACGCCTGTTGCTGAGGATTTGGAGGAGGAGATACATTGTGCTATTAATTTAAAGCACCATCTTAAAATTGCAAAAACTAAGTGGGATCTTTTGTAAGTCCATGGGTACAAGAGTTTAAAGGAAAGGACTTCCGCCATGGTGAGTCTGAACCCCTATGTCTCACCAAGCATCCTCAAGCAGAACAACCTGCACACTTTAAAGAAAGTCATGAATTTGTTTCTATAACAAACAACATTGGATATGTTTAGGCTAGTTTAGAGCAAGTTGCATTATCTGCTCCAGTCCATGAAATTCAAACCTATTGGAATTTTGTGAGAATTTGTGATATTCAGGCACTATGAAGGCTATGAAATTATTAGTTTTGTGGCTCTAGAAAAGGTAAAACAAGTCAACATAGTTATTAGTTTTTCTGCAATAATAAATTCCAATCAGAATACAGAACTTTGTTATTAATGGACAAAAATCGAGCTACACGAGACAAAAAGTGGTACTTTATTAGTTAAAAATGAGGAATATTTATAGGAGTCAATTTGGTGGTTCTTCATGAGGATCTTTGTGCTTTAACCAAGGTAAGATCATTTCTAATAGAGGACTGATATTGCTGATTATTAATATACTTGCGATTGTCAGATCTGATAAAGTTCTTATTAGATGGGGCCAACCTTATTGTGGAGGGCTTAGCCCCTTCAGGTTTATTAGCCCCTTTGGATTGCTTAGCCTCATCTGTCAGAGGAGGCCAATAACTCCGAAGGGTCAATCATCAATCTAACCAAGAATTGGATATCTCTGACAGAGATTTTAAGATCTTATTAGACCAAGACATCAAACCTCGAGCTTGGTTAGAATAAGGCATCACAGTTAATCTCCAACAATGATCCCATCAAAATCTTGCCTAGGTGGCATGTACTTACAAAGAAACCTACTTTAAACTCTATTGATAACAGTCCCAGTATCAAAAGCTGAAATATAGATTCAATACCCCAATGATAAATAATATGGTAAGGACCAGCCCATATGGTATTGAGCTTGTGAATCCATCCTCCAGGTCTATGATGATAAAAAGTACAAGATCTCTAATTTGATTTTCAGGTAAAGTAGGTCAAATATCATTGGCTCTAGTTCCCTCTACTAAGATTGTAACAGCAAGAGAAATCAAAGTTAAGTCTTTTACTCTAATAATTTCATCATTTAGCCTCCTCATAGCTAAATCATTAGTTTAATGGGTTGCAGCATCAAGTATAGGTTGTACACTTGAGGGTAAAATAGGATCCTGACCATAAAGAGACTTTAAGAGAGACATCCCGATTATATGTTAAGCTAAACATATAGGCTAACATCACACTAGGTAAGTAGAGATTTATCTACTAGGACTGTTGGAGGCCATCTTTTGAAGAATGGCTACAAGGTTACCATTTGATCGTTTGACTGCACTGTTAGTGGAAGGATTATAAGGAGCTGTAAAAGACTGATAGGTACCCATTAATTTAGAAAGCTTAGATACCACCTGTGAAACAAATTTGGTCCCATTATAAGATAATAGAACTTTTGGGCTATCATGCTGGGTGAAAACTTGCTAAAAAGGAAGGATGCAGTAGCCTTAGTGGTGACAGTGAAAACAGAGACAGCTTTGATCCATTTGGTAAAATGGTTAATAGCTAATATAATATAAGGATGTCCATAAGTAGCAGTAGGGAGAGAACCCACCACATTGTTCTCATAGTGGAAAAAGGTTCTGAAGATCTCACAATTTTGTGTTGGCAAATCAGATTTCCACCACACTGTTGTTGGCAAGTGAGACAATTCTTCAACACATTGTGCACAGTTTCCAGCATGTTATCCCAATAACAATGTCTTTTCAACCATTGTAAAGTCTTAGCAACAGCCCCATGCCTGACAGTTTGATGAGCTTTTAAAATAGTATCAGTCCTCGCAGAAGGCCAAATAAAAGGCAGCCGTTTAGATCTCAGCTTATTATATAAAGAACCTTCTTTAACCTGATTATTATTGGTTAAGAATTGTAGCTTCACTATAACATTCTTAGATTCATGATACCAGAGTTTAGGTCTAACAAACAGATCATAGATGCAATCTTCCTTGGCAATGAATAAAGTTAGTATAGGTAATCAAGAAAGTCCATCAGCATTTTGGTGTATAGCCCCATCATGATGTTGTATTGAAAAGTCATAATTTTGAAGCTTCAACGCCCATCTAGCTAAGCGTCCATCAGGATCTTTTATTTGTTGTAACCATTTCAAGAAAGTGTGATCCATGATTATAGTAAAATGTTTGCCATAGAGATAAGAGCGAAAATGCTTTATGGCGGATAGGACTGCAAGGCATTACCTCTCAGAAATGCTATAATTGCGTTCTGTTTTAAAAAAGGTTTTACTATAATAAGCGATGAGATGATCAACCAGGTTGGAATCATGCTGAGCCATAATAGCCCCAATAGCTACATCACTGGCATCAGTAAATAATATAAAGAGTTTTGAAAAATTAGGATGGGCTAAAATTGAAGCACTAACTAAAGCTTGACACAAAAGATCAAAAGCTTGCTGTTGCAATTCTTCCCATAAGAAATAAGCTTCCTTGTGCAATAAATAGACTAAATGCTCCACAATCTTAGCAAACTGGAGGATGAACTATCAGTAATAACCAACCATCCCTAAAAGCACTTGAATATTGTGCAAGCTTTTAGGAGCAGGCATGTTTGAGATATCTTTTATATTATTAGATAAGGGTAAAATCCCATCATAATTAACTTTATGGCCTAAGAATTCCATCTCAATTTTGAAAAAAAAACACTTATATGGTTTTAGCCTAAGTGAAGTACAGCGCATTTGGCCAAATAATTCTTTTAAATGAGCTATTTTTTTGTTAAAAGTGTGAGAGAAAACAGTAACATCATCTAAATAAATTAAAACGCAGAAAAGTTTCAAATCCCCAAATAAGCCATTCATGGCTCTTTGAAAAGTAGCAGGGGCATTACAAAGCCCTGTGGCATACAAGTAGGTTCAAAAACCCCTCACACTTTTAAGGTGCATTTCTGATGGTCTTCCAGAGCTAGGTCAATTTTCCAATAGCCACTAGCAAGGTCCATGGCCAAGAACTGTGACCCAGACAATAATCTTAATGAATCATCAATGTGAGGTAGGGGATAAGAAGCCTTTTGAGTAACAGCATTAAGCTGATGATAGTCCATAAACACTCTATGACCTCCATATTTTTTTGTCTGAGAAGTAGAGGGGAAGCCTTTTGAACTTTGAGAAGGCATTAGTAGTCCTGCATTGAGGAGTTGTTTCAATTCCACTGAGACCTGAGCCTCCTCGACTTTAGATTTATGATAAGGATGGGCTTAAATAGGGGGAGTATCCCCAGTTTCCACCTGATGCTGCACATCTTTCGTTAGACCAAAATCTTTGGAACTCTTGGCAGATATATCTGCATACTCTTCTACTAGAGCCTCGGCTTCATGCTGTTGTTCTGTAGTAAATAATCTCCAAATGTGACATTGACTCTAGCAATGATAGGTGGTTCTTCCAGCCCAAAATCACATAAATCCCCACATCCTGAGAGGGATAAAATTTTACTCACAGGAGTAGGCCACATATAATCAATAGGATTATTTCAATTCAATTGCATAGGTCAAGAGGTGAGATTAGCTAGTAAGACTTGAACAGTCCCATTATAAGTGGGATCAAGGATATCTGGGCAGGTTAAGGCCTCCAAATGAGAGTGATTATTGTTACCAGAGATTTTTAATAAATGATCATCCAGCACAGATACTTGTACTCCAGTATCAATTATAACTTGAGCTATTGGAAAAATAGTAATTGAATTGTTAGAGTATAAAGGCATTCCTTTCAAGGCACAAGCTGAAGGAGGCAAAAGAATAGTCCTAGGTCCCAAAATTTGGTATTCAAGATGAGAGATAGAAGTAGGATATTCCAATAATCAAACATGTCATTTGAGTTTGCCTTTGCTATTGGGGACATCTTTTTAATAGAAGATACACATTATTTAATTAAAGAAAGATAATTGTCCTTAAGGCTAATTATCACATCAAAGTCAATGAGAATTTTGGTTACCAAAAGCAAGTCATAGTAGTTATTGTCCAACATTACTGCAGGGGCTGAAATAACCAACTTTCCAAGTGCATTGGAAGGAAAGAATAAGATTCTATGGATTTAGTATATGAAGGACCAGCAGTTTCATAGTCTCTATAATGATTTAAGTCCAGCGCCACTTTGATTATTTTCATAAGCCTGGATGAGATCACATTTATTGGTGGTCCTATGTTAATGATAGCTAAAACTTTCACTTTGTGTACTATGACTTCCACCTGGTTCACATAAGTGCCAAAGTGCGGGATTGAAAATACTAAGGGACTAATTTTTCAAATTGAATTAGAAAATGAACCAGAAACATAAGAAAAAATAGTATCTTTGCTGGCTAAATTGTCAGGGATATAAAGTTCACCAGGAGCAGATATCACATAACAGTCTTTAAAAGTATTAAGGTATTGCAATTGAGGCACAGGAGGTAGGTCAGCACAGGGAACCTCTTGCCCTATGCTGACTCCTCTTTTTTCGAAACTTCAGCTTGTTTCTTCCAACATTGAGCTTTCATATGACCCACTAGACCGCAATAGTTGCAAGGATCCTTCTTAGGTTTAGGTTTGGGTCTGGGTGGCATCACATGGATATAGGAATGAGGGTTATTAGCAGAGGTCAGGTGCACCTCACCATTAGGAAGCTCCATCAATGCCTCTTTGTTGAGAATAGATCTGAAATCTCTTTTAAGATATTTTAAATGTAGTAACAACTGAATATGAGAAGCAAATGCACTCATCACAGATGAAATGGCATCATCTATTGTAATATAATCACAAGTAGTGAGAGTCTGGGCCTCATGATAAAATCTCTTAGTAAAATTTTAAATTGACTCTCCTCACTTGACATGGATGCTCATAAGTGCTTACTTTTGATTAGATAGAATTTGATCATTCCCAAATTCCTTGATAAGAGCAGTTTTCACTTGAGCCCACATATTGCAAACATTAAGGTGAGGAACCATGATTTCTTAAGCAAATTAGCTTAAGCAAGAATTAATATGTCAAACTTTCTGTTGATCTGTCACCCCATCCATTTCTCACTCATAGAAAAATAGAAAAGAATGAATGCTACCTTCACTTAGCTCAAACTTATCCTTAAAAGTAGGTTTGAAGGTGATGGGTTCATTGCTTAAGACATATACACCAGATAACATGACAGGAGCAGCTTTGGAGGGTTCAGACTCGGTGATATGGGCTTGAGTAGGAATTTGGTCAACTTGTTGGCATAAGTTATATAGATTATCCTGTAAATTTTGGACCCATTGTGCAAGATGGTCATTTGCAGGTGATTGATTTAAGTTATAAATTGCAGCAAGAATCTCTTCTTGCTTATTTTTGAGTACTCCATATTTAGCAGTTAACCAATCAATGGAAGCTGTCAGCATTGCAAACTGAGTTTCTTGCATAGATTGGTTAGCATTGCATAGATGATGAGCATTATCAACACCATCCAATAGGTTAGTTAGTGAATAATCTGGGTTAGTCAGAAGGCCTTCTAGAGATAAGAAACATCCTAGAGCTATGGCTTGTATTTGGTTTTCTAATGCCTGCACTCTTGTTACCAGTTGTCAGACATTCTCCTTCTCAATCTGAGAAAAAGAATGTTGGAGGTAGTAGTGTTTCTAATTCTGCTACTATGATTGGCCCATCACATGCTCAATCTTTAGATAATATTATGGATATCAGCGATATGAATACCCACAGTGAAAAAACCCTAATGGATTCTCGGTGGAATCCTAACAACTGGAATAATACAAATTATCACAAAAATTGGCTTAAAACGGTAATAATTAATAATAGAAATACCCCAACTCCTCGGTCAAATATGAGGAGTATAATATTGCATGGATTGGAACCTCTGCAAGGCAAGAGGATGTTACCCATTGATGATTGGGTGCAAGTTAACCAATCATTATCATCTGAGTCTAACCACCGCCGAGGTGCAAAGATTTTACTCAAGGATGATAGGGTAAACATTAGCCAATCATTACCATCTGAGTCTGACTACCACCAAAATACCCAATCATTACCATCTGAGTCAGACCACCACCAAGGTGAAAAGATTTTACTCACTGGTGATTGGATACAATTCATCAAATCGTTACCACATGGGTCAGTTTTACTTCTAAAATTTTTTTCCACAATCTGATAGGCCAAGAGCCTATATTCCCTGTTATGGAAGACTGAGCTTTGCATTCTTTTGCCTCAAATATTGATGGTCTCGAAATTTGAACTAGTTTAAATAGGAAAAGCTAGTATTGAAAAAGGGACCTTTTCTGGTTTTGCCCTGCCTGTTTAATAAAAAACATAAAAACCCATATTAATTATAATTTTATTCTTAATAAAAAGTAAAGTATCTCGTTTTAAAAATTATTTGTGGCGTCCATTGGCGGATTCCACAAATTGGTGCTCACTACAGGGTTGAGCCCCTGCATACTTCAATAAGTATTAAAAAAGAAATGAAGAGTTTCACCTGTACTTTTCTTTCTCGTTGCAAACACTTTTGCAACCCATTCAATTCAAGACTCAATCTAGTTTGATAATCTCATAAGAGGAGATTAGTCTGCGCCCATGTCTGGGAGCAGTTGGGCAAGCAAGGCAAGAGGAGCAGGTGGAAGGCCCGCAGCCTCTAACGTTCAAAAACGCCCCGGAGATTCTGGCAGAATAGAAAAAAAATCTCAAAAAACTGGCGGTCACAATTTCCCCAGAGATACTCATGTGGCAAGCACGATGCAACCAGTACATCAACACGCCACACTCTCAGCCACTTTTGTTGGTGGAACTCAGAGTCCGTGTGTATCTGGACATCCAAAAAACGGCCTTATGGGAAAAATTTTGTGAAGATGTACACAAAATTTTCCTGACCGCGGTGTACGTTGCACCTCACTCCATGTCACGCGGTTGGCTGGACCTGGGTTTCAAAAGCAAAATAGCAGCAGACGAGGCTGCAGTGGTGCGCATAGTGGTCAACCTCCCCAAAGGGCAACGGGTCATTGAAACCAAATGCACCAGATGGACAAAATCAAACCAAATTTTCCTCACGTTTGACTTTTTGCCTACTACGGTAAAACGTGACATAATGGAGCAACACCTGAAAGATGGTCTCGCCATATATAACGAAATACAATCATTCAAAATGCAACGTTTCACACTGATGCCACACCTGTGCACTGGCAAAGCCATCGCAGTTCTGACCCCAACTGAGGAGATCGCGAAGGACCTAACCCAGATCCCACACTCCACTTTTATTGATATTGCAGGGCACACCACCCACCCATTCCAGGTAACCGTGGACAGCGCGCCCCCCATTTGCACCCACTGTGATGCGTTTGGCCATAAGGCGCATGCATGCCCCATCAAGGAGGGCGTCACATTCTAAGAGCACCCCTCGGTGGCCATGGCCAGCGGAGAGGCGCACTATGAACCAACTGCAAGCACCAAGGAGGCTTTCCTGTGGGGTGCACAAGGATGCTACCTATTGGTAAAGCCCATCTCCCTTCAGGAGCAGAAGAAGGCCAAGCAGGCCCATAGAGCCACAGCCAAGGAAGAGGCCAAGGCCACCACCACCATCCCACACTCACAACGCCAGGAGGACATGGAGACCTTCGTGGTGGAAGCAACATGGGAATCTATCACCCAATCAGATTGGGAGGCCCATGCTGAGCGGGCCACTCAATCTGAGGATCCAATGGGAGATTTGATCTCACCCAATCACTGCACCCAAACTCCGGTCAAAACTGACTTGGGACCTATCCCAATTGAAATTTTTTTTTGCTCCACTCAACGGTGCACCGAACTTATCTGCACCGCAAAAAATTCGTCTGACGTTGGGAAAACAAAAAGTGAAGGCCAAAGCCAATGTGACTCTTTCCGCAAAAATTAACAAAAACCCCAATAGCGTTGCTGCTAACACCCACACTGCTTTGAAAGCCTGTGGGGACCTTAAAGAGGCTGGTGGGCCTAGGGGCCCACCCCCTCGCACCTAAGGTGTGATGGAGGAAACCTTCACTCTAGGGATGCTGAATATCGCCGGACTCAAGGCCTCCCTGTCCCAGGCTAGGAAACGGAGTTTTTTACAACACAATTTACCTGTGGATATCCTGGCCATCCAGGAGTCCCACTGTCCATGAGGTTCCGAGGAATCTTGGAAAACAATGCTCCTTCCATCCCTATTCTTTTGGTTCTAGCACTGTGGGGTGCTAATTCAGAAAAATAATTTTTTTAAATTCACATCCTCAGAAACATTCCTAAATGGCTGAGTGCTCATTGTCACCTTCTCGTGGGCTAACGTTGCACACACAATCGTCAACATTTACACCCCAAATGGTGCACATGAGCATTGGGAATTTTTCTCGTCGGTCAAATCCCTCCCATTACCCCCTGATTCTTTCCTAATTGGCGACATGAACTGTTGGCTAACCTCACCAACGGAACAGTGGCCACCCTCACCCCACGCCCCACAGGGTCACGTAGAACTACGCATTCTAAAAGCCACCCTTGGGTTAATGGATGCACTGCCATGACATGCCCCACTGCTCGAAAACATGACGCGTCCCCATGTCCACAATGGCCAATTAAGGTCCATGACCCGCATCGACCTTATTTTAATGCTGGCGAAATTCCAACCTCCTTCTCCCACTTCAAAACAACGAAAATGGAATTCTCTGACCACCGACTGGTCTTGATAACATACCACTTACCCGTCACAGATGCAAAGGCCCCACATTGGTGCAAAATCTGCCCCCCTGAGCTCGCGTTGCCAGAAATTCCCGGTGTGGGTGGAAGAGGCAACTTTGGCGAAATTTTTTGTTGCACCATTTTGTGTGGACCCTATTTCCACATGGGCAACTTTCAAAGAGGACACCATCCGCCACTATCACCATCTCTCCTCCAGATGAACATGAGCCACATCGGCAGTTATCTCGTGGGCTCTGGCAGAATTGGCCCACTTGGAGTCCAACATTCCAGCCACAGGATACAGCCCTGCATGGAGCTGGAAGTGGGCGGAGGCAGCCGCCCACCTCAACGCACTCAAAAGGCAACACAAACATCAGGTTTGTTTCCAATACAGGGCCACATACATCACTAAAGGTGACAAGTGCACCGCATACTTCTTATAAAATTTTTTTGCACCACGCCAGAGCGTGGCCTGCACACAGGTGCAAAGATCGGATAATTCCATTGCGGACATACTGGCTGAAGTGGCAATAGAAATGCAAAAATATTACTCTGAGTTATACCGAGCTGAACCAATTCAGCCAGCCGAAATGGTGGAATTTCTCGACTGAGCTCATATCTGCACCGTTTTCTGATACTCAGAAATAATGAATTTAATTACTCCAAACGAATTATGGACAGCCATTCGCGGTGCGCCAAACTGAAAATGCCCAGGCCCAGATGGCATTCCATATGAGTTCTAAAAAAATATTTCATTTATATTCCCCATTGCTACTAGCCTCACTTAACCAAAGCCTGTTGGAAACGCGCCTCCTACCAGGAGGACATGAGACCTTTACTGTCACACTCTTCAAGAAAGGGGATAAGCTTGACTTAGCCAACTGGCACCCCATTTCTCTAACAAACACAGACACCAAAATTTTAACAAAAATCATGGCTAACCATTTAGGGACTGTAGCATCTGCCACCATCTCCCCAGAACAATTTGGTTTCATACCCAGAAGGTCGATTTGGGACAACATGCACTCGGTGGCTAATGTATGTCAGTCCACAGCCTCTGGGGCACTTGTATTCTTGGACCAACAAAAGGCCTATGATAGAGTAAACTGGGAATACTTTAGGGCCTGCCTCCATTAATTCCGCCTACCCCCGCTTCATAAACTGGGTGATGCTGCTCACGGAATCTGTGACAATGGCAGTGCGTGGCCCAGGCTTCCTAACAGAAGTAGTCCGCCCTCAAAGGGGCCTGCGACAAGGGGACCCCCTCAGCCCACTCTTATACAACTTCAGCCTTGACCCACTACTGCGAAATGTGAATGCCCAACTCACTGGGGTCCATGTGCCAGGCCAAACCCCAGTCAAGATGATGGCATTTGCAGATGAAAGCGTGGTGGGGTGTCTAATAACAAAGATGCACGCGCGCTTGAAGCCCTCATCCAGGAATATTCCCGGGTAAGCAACGCGGCACTAGACGCCTCCAAAACCGAAATCATTCTCCTTGGTCGGTTTCAGAACTGCTGGGCCCCAGCAATTAGTTCCCAACCCATCCCATCTGCTCGCCCACGTCCACGCCTTACTAACTCAACACACACCCTCCACTGGTGCTCCCCTTCATGCCACGTCCTACCATAGGACTGGTGCGCCATCTGGGCGTGTGGATGGAGGCAGGTGGATATGCGTCAGCAGTAATGGAGTGCCGTATACTGGACAACGTGACAAAGCGAATCGCCTCTCTCAGAGCCCACCCTACTACCCTCACTGGCAGGGTTGTTTTTGCCAACTCTATGCTCCTATCCAAAGTCTGGTTTGGAGCCCACGCCATCACTTTCTCACCAAGCTTCTTAAAATCCCTGTATGCTTTGCTGCAAGGATGGCTTTGGTCAGGCCGCTCTCCACCAGTATGGCTAGAGGTCATGTTTGGCCCTCATCATCAAGGTGGCATGGGCCTGCTTGACTTCAAAGCCCATGCTGCCAAGATCCTGGGCACTTGGATCGCGGCTGTCACTGCTCCTACACTCCCATCCCAACACTGATCCCGCGCGGCCCGCTCCAACTTCTCCTAAGCCTTGGGCCTCAACAATCCATCAAACCCCCACTCCCTGATGAAATACCTCGCACCACACACATTGGCCACAGGTCCTCATGGGACTAAAACCCACTACAAACGAATCCTACTCTCCATGCAAAGCGCAGAGTGGAGAATTCGTATTAGCGGACATACAACCCAAAGAGGCCGCCCCTCTCCTCAGTTCACACAAGAGGTACAGGGGCTACCCATCCATGATGGCGTGATCCCCATTCGACCCCATGTCCTATCCAGGGTGGACTACCTGGACATGATGGACATCCCTTACTCCATTGAGACCCAAAAAACAATCTGGATTTATGCACACCATCCTCTGTTGCAGCCTCAAATCCGCTCCCATGTGTGGCGCTGCCTGAGGCGGGTGTATCGTACAGCTGAGTGCTCTAACGCTTTACACTCATCCTGTGTCGTGTGTGGCCAGTATGGAACGCTGTTCCACCGCCTGGAGAAGTGCCCCACCTCTAAAGTGATATGGCGCGAAGTCCAACGTCTGCTAGGCCAGGATCAAACGCATCCCTTCAGTCTGTCAAGAGATATGTTTGCTTCACCAATGGCCTCCCCCCTCCCACCCTCCCTCTGCGCTCTGGTGGTTGCAATCGCCATGTGGACTATCCACACGATTGTCTTGGATGCCATCGCGGGCTCCATCCCCACCCTCCCAGAAGCTGTTCACAGATTCCGGTCTCATTTGGTGGACCACTTTTAAGCGTGGATGTTTGGATATCTCCCACCGCGTCGCCGACAGCTGATCTCCTCCTGGTTCCCAGTCTGGTTCATCAAATCAGACCCCTTCCTCCACACGTGCTCAATAGTGGCTATGACCCCTTCACACGTTCCCTCCCCCTCCCCATAAGTGGCGTTCCCACTGGCAACAAGAGATAACATCGCTTCTCTGGGGTGCCTCCCCTGGTACTAAGTTTATCTTTCCTGAGTCATATTTGGAAGTGTCCGTCCCATGGTCGGCCTTCCCCGCAATAAATTTAAGAGTGTCACTCGTTGGGTGCAAAATGAGGAACGAACTGAAGAAGATGATCAAATGGATAGCCCTACTGCCTTAATGTTTGAAAAAGAACAAGTTGAGCCCATATTAATACCTGAGTCTTTTTGTATCACTTGGCCAGCCTCTGAAGCTGTAAGAGACCTCGCTCATGGCATCCTTAACCCAGGTGACCTTGCATCTTGTGAACAAGCGTCGTTGGTAGAGGAACGCCACTTATTTCTCTATGAGACTAGTGTTCTCCCAGAGACCTATGGTCAGCTTACAAATTTGACCACCTATGTCCGCAAGTTTGCTCACCCTGCTCTGGTTCATATGATGCATCTCTTAGCTGGCCATCATGAAGAACTTCATTGACACCTAGATACCCATGCAGCTCTGAATTCAGCCTATGAAAAGTTGTACCAACTGACCTCTGAACATCTTGGGGCAGTTAAATCTGGTGTGGGAGCTAATCGTAACTTCATCATACAGCTGCATGACCAACTTACTATTATGGACACTAGTATTGTAAAGTATTTTGAGGAGGCCATGAAGTTTATCCGGGATGAACTGAACGCATTCTCCATTAGCACCCGCTCGTTGTTGGAGGAGTTTGCTAAAGAACTTGAAAAGCAAAAAATGAGCAAACGTGTCATGACCTTTCAGCTCATGACTCCGCCCTTTAAGAGAAATATGAACAGCGTTTGGCTGTGGTGGAGTGACAGTTAATTCAAGCCTTTTTGCATATGGATGTGATTGAACGCCGTCTGTTGGTTGAACCATCTAGCACCACTGCCATCCTCGCGGCCAAGGTTGTTCAGCTAGGAAAGGAGCTAGCTCTCAAAGCTTCGTTGGAAAATACCCAATATTTGGCACGTCATCTGACTGCATGTGAAATCGAAGCAAAAGAAATAAAAACTTCGCTAGAAAGCCCTGAGCTGTTAAAGGAAGTATACAGCCAACTAACGCAGGTCAAACAAAAGTATGAGCAGATCAAGGATGGAGCACAAGGCCCATGCTCACACCCTCATGACGATGAAGGGTGTAAACAAATGAAAGAAGAGCTGAAGAACCGCGTGAAAGCCATGGAAACTGCTCAATTAAGCCTAAGCTCCATGGTGTCACAACTTCGTTTTCAAGCTTCTGCAATGGAAAACCGAGTGGAAGACTTTGAAACTTATAAACCAGGGATCGAAGATCAATTAAGACTGTGCGAATCTGGGCCTCTAGAAGCTCTCTCTAAAATGGAAACCTGGCTCGAAGCCATGCAAGATCAATTTCAACGCCTTTCACGGACCTTTGATCAGTTGAGCTACAGTTCTGAAACCCCAATAACAGAAGCTCCAGCTATTCATACCCTGACTGGGGGTGATTTTAGTTCATTCAAACCAAAGTTCAAAGCCAAGTTTATCCCTGGCGAGGTTAGCATTGCTTCGTTTATACATCTATAAAGCAGCTATGGAAGGGGCAACTGATCATCAGAAGGCCAACCATATCCTTTCCTGTTTGGGTCGCATGGCACAAGAGGTGATGGTCCCACATATGGACGCTCTTAGCACCTGGTCTGAGGTTAAAGAGGCCCTTATAAACACGTTCAGCTCCAAACAAGCTTTAAGCATGAAAAAGCAAGCCTTCATGCTTATGAGTATTCGAAAAGGAGAGTCAGTGGTCGCTTTTGTGGAACGATTATATTTGGAAGCCCAGACATTGTTAACTTCAAAGATGATGACTTTGGATGATGCTGTAGCTGCCATTTTGACTGGAGTGGCTTCTTACCCATCGCTAGCAATGCACATCACTTCAGTTAAATGCTATTTCCATACCATCTAAGATATCAAGGAGCCATTAATAGATGTCGCTGAGTTCCATAAGCCTGAAGTTCCACGTGGAGCAATATCTTGACCTCGCGTTTTAACCAATGATCCAAAGCCTAAGCCTCAAGCCCTAGCTATTGAGGATAAGAAGGAGCCCCTTCAGATAATGGGCCCTAAAGAACAAAACCCAAAGCAAATTGTCCCAAACGCCCTTGGTACTTTTACTGCAACAGGTTTGGCCACATGGAGGCTACGTGCTGGAAAAAGAAAGCTGACGACGAGGAACAGGAGCAGGGAAAAGAAATGTCAGCGTAGGGAAGGGCACACCTATTGCTGACAAACCTCATGTGCCTAACTCATTTAATCAACTAATGCCATTGCCTTGCGTTACCAATACCCCAGGGTGAGATTTGGGGGCGGTCGCAGTGGCAAGTTCATAATAGAATGCATTATCCAGTGGCATATTTGCCCTCAGCAGCTCCTTACCAACAACGGAATGAACTTCACTTTCCACATCCTCCCAAAGATTAACGAGCTGATGGCCATTTGTGGGGTTTTGACAACACCATACCACCCAAGTCCAACAGAATGGTAAGTGGTTTAATGGACTTTAGTGAAATTACTCCATAAATTGGTATCAGATTGACCCTCAATTCAGAGTTTTCTTATGTCAACCGCCATCTTCACTTATAATATTAGTTATCACACCGCCACGGGGAAGAGCCTCTTCCAATTACTGTGTGGACAACACTCTTCTCTCCTGGCGCTGCTATATTCCAGTTTAGAAGGTACTGGAGGAATGGATCCCCAACGATATTTGATGACCCTAGCTGACACATTAATCAAATGCAAACCAAAGCGTACTAATTCATTTTAGCCAAGAAAATTAAGACTCAAGCTGTCAATCAGGTACAGATAGTGGGTTAGCCCAGTTTAAAGATGGGGACATGATTCTATTTCATGACCAACACAGTTTTGGGTGGAAGCACAATTTGGCCAGTATCTGGATTGGCCCATTCAAATCTACTTGGAAGACGTGAAAATGTGTATACTATCAAGGATCCCACGAGCAGTCAGATCATCAACTGAGTGCATGCAAAGTTCCTCCAGGCATATAAGCAATAGGAGCCTTATTATCCATTCAAGGGGGGTAATGTCACAATTTTGATATGACTGAATGATAAGCCCTAAGTTGTTACAGCGGAATTGGTAGAATCTGATAAGCCTGAGTATGAGTTATGATTTTTGAGCGCCTTAGTATGAGCGATATTGGATTAGAATGGATGGTTATTTGATCAATTCCAAACGAGGCGATTAGGTGATGTCAATAAATGATGAATAATTGGTAAATTGCCTCAAATTAGGCAATCGTGAATTTAATGAATGAAGACTCTACTGGAGGAAATGAGAATGGTGGAGCTGAATTTTTAAGCTGAGGAAATAGCATCATCTGAAGTCGCTGAGATACAAGTGAGATGAGATGATTGAAAAAGGAGGATTGTTGTAGTTTAGAGAAAGCGATACAGCAAGGATCCACTGTATATATTCAATTAAATAAGAGAGTGTCTTTGGGGCAATTGCTCCATATTTATTTAAGTTTATATTAAGTTGTTTCAGGGCTGAAAATCGTCATATTACCAGTCCTATTGCTCAGTGGGCTTAACCCCATGTAATGATCCTTTGGAGTATCTCAAAGATACCACTGAATCTATAAAGAAAATAACCTGTAGCATTAAGTTCCATCTCATGGGGATTAACCATGAACCTAAATGTTCATGAGCCTTTGTACTCGGTCCCACTTCTGGGTTTTGGACCATTGTACTCTCTATAGATATTAGTTGATTACCAAAAATAATTCATGTTTAACTTCTGGTTCAGTGATAGTGCTCCTATAATGCACCTTGCATTGTGGCTTCAAATTACTATTGAAATTGGATAATTGTTGATGTTGGCAATATTCACTTTCAAACATCATATGGTCACATCACATAATTCGGTTCACTTATCATTTCATCACTGACAGAATGAAAATTATTTTGGACCCCCAAAGGTATAAAATGGAGTCACTTTTCATATGAAACCTAGCAGCAATGTCTTCCTCATAAACCAGATCTTCTAACTTGGCAGGGCATAAATTATTTTTCATGACGTTATCATGTGCGCGTTAAAATTTATTGCTCCTGACGTCATCCTAAACTGACTGAAAATTTCTTGGCTCACCTATGTCTATAAAAGGGCCATATTCACCCCCATCCTTTGTGGGCTAGTTGCCAGTACCTCCACAAGTTTGAAGGTTAAATTCATTCATTCTACTGGTTGAGGAATGACTTTTTTATTATTAATAGCCTCTTCTGTGACAGTTGGTAAGGTTTTAAAATTCAAAACGCCTTTGAGAAGTGGGGCAACCCATGTTCTGTTTCTTCTAAACTTTTCATGGGGTTTTGCACCCAGGCAAGGGAAGTTTTGATAAGTCTTATTTATATAAATGTATTGGGAGAGGCTAGCCGTACTCTGAATTGATGTTGTCAAAATATCAATGTCCCAACTGCAAGGAGAGTGTCTATAACTCTCCTGTTCCCAGAGTGGCAGTGCAAGGTGCACAGGGCCAACGCCAGGGTACTAGTCATCAGTACTAAGGTTACTAGAGCCCAGCAGAGGGTGCTTGAGCTAGAATAACTTAGTTTGAGAATGGTTATCATGAGAGAAAGTGACCAAAAGTGAGCCACGAGGTGGTCAGAGTGGTGGTGTATGGGCGCCCTAGGCTGGAGGGAACCTGGGCGTCCCAACGGTGCATGGGCAGATAGATTTAATGTGGTTAGAATTAAATGGTTAATGTAGCGCAAGACCTACTTGGAGATGTCCATGAACAGGATCATCCAAGATAACATAAATAGAAAATGGTGTACTAGCGAAGGGTCTATTATGAGGGAAGTTGACCAATGTGAGAGATTGGTCTCAACATGAGAAATTTAGGAAATCTAGGAAAACAATCAATTAAAGGAAGTGGGTATAAGTTGAGGCGCACCAATAAATGCATGCTTCCATTAGGCAATAAACTGTACTTGGTTATTGACAAAACTCAGGTAATTGATTGTAAGAGCAGCCAACCTGAGCTGGAAATTTTGAAAACTGAATGGGTTCAAAGACCCCATTCACCTGAAAAACTGAAGCGAACCATTTTCATTCACCACAAAGCTAGATCATTTTAACGCACCTGCTGTTATACAGGGCCAAACTTCACTTGCATCCTTAGGCTCAACCTAGGCATACTTATCCTTAATCCAGCGCTGATATATGATATACTTGAGGTCAGGGAGGCCTGCCAACTTCATCTTCTTGGCCTCCTGACATGCTTCTTTGTCCTAAACTTTAGTCCCAATTATGATTTCATTTTCAACCATGACATTACCCTCTTTTCCTTTTGGGGCTCCACCCCCTCTAGGGGCTTGCGCCAGGGAAAAGTTCTTGTGGGCTGGGGCAAATTAATTGTGGCAACGGTTTGCTTTGACTGAGGTATGGTGGCCTGGGGAAAACGCTTGTGGAAAATGTCAATCAGGTCTTGGGAATGTGTACAGTCATGCGCTGATACACAACTGTTTTTCACTGCATCAAATCCCTTCCTGGATACCAGGTACCCAAGTCTTCTTTTTACTCTGTGGGAGGCTACTATTTCCTCCACTTCCTACTCTGGCAACCCATCTACGAGATAAACCTCAGAAATCTCTGGTGGGGTGCCCTCAAAAACGTCAATTTGCTCTCATGAAAGACAGAAAAGATCCAAAATGAAGTGGAGAGATCCAACTGGTATGAGGCGTGGCCCATCTTTCTAATAACGCGGTAAGAGCCAATCCTCTTTGGGCCCATCTTTTTCCATAGCTTCTTGATAAAGGTGTTATGAGCATCAAGAATCATCAGATCCTCTTTTTTGTACAATGGACCCACTCATCACTTGCCATCAGCGTTCTCATTATATACTTGCATTGCCACCTCCAAGCTCATGGGAACTCCCTATTGTACTTTCTTAGTAGTCTTAGCAACGTCCACCACCGCTTCCACTTTAGATCCACAGCTAGGCTCCATTTTAAAGGCGGGGTTAAAACCATGGTTGGCAAAAAATGGGAAACAACTGATCAAAGAATGCAAAGTGTTGTTGTAGCTAAACTGGTTCATAGGTGTAATGGACGGAAAATCCCAGTTTCCAACTGCCATATAATTAATGATTCTATGGTTCACTGACAAGCAAACAAAGCGGCCTAACTGAGTAGGGAGAGATTTGGGGAACTGTTAGCGCCAAACATTGCCTACTACTAGTTGGTTTTGCAAAGCCCTCTGGGGATTGGTCCAACCCAAAATACTCAAAAAGCTCTTTAGAACTGGATACCCAAAAAGACCAACAGGTAAGTGAGGTATGCTATCCCTGAAACAACTTTTATTTTTATTTAGTATTAAAAAGGGCCTGCTGACCAGAGCTCGTCTTTGGAGCAACTGACAATGCTCCCAGGAAGGAGATGTTAGGGTTAAAATTCTGAAGTGAGCTTCAGAATTGGTGAGTGTGCCTTATAAAGGCTGCCCTTTGGGGGCCTCACCTGAATTATTGATTAGGCTTGTATGAACCTAATCTACAATTTGGGTGAGGCACAACCCAGCACTCAAAACAACTGAGCCAAAAGTTTTTAAAGCGATTTGAGTCAGATTCCGATTTTCCAAATCTGAGTTAAAATATAACAATTGAGATGAACCCAATCACTACAATAGGAAGGTGAGGCATCCAATTTAAATGATCCGCGGCAGTGTAACACTGCAAAACCTGTTCTAAGCACTGGTTCACTCGTTCAGTCTGCCCATTTGATTGGGGATGGTAGGCATCTGAATGTCAGGGGCGAATTGAAAGAGCCTTAATACAACTCTTCCCAAAAGACATAGGTAAACTGGGGTCTTCAATTGATAATAATTTCTTGGGGGACTCCATGAAGCGCAAACACATGTGTGATGAAGAGCCTAGCCATCTCAGCCGCAGTTATTGTTGTTCTTTAAGGAATGAGGTGGGCGAACTTTTTGGAAAATGGTCCACCTCCATCATGATGGCATCATAACCATCAGAAACAGGTAATTCCACAATAAAATCCACTGATATGGAGGTCCAGGGCCCTTCCTCCTTTTGTACTGGTACCAACAAACCCGCTAAAGGTTGCCAATTGGGTTTTATTTGATTGCAGATCAGGCACTCTTTACACCAACATAGTGTAGTCAGTAGACATGCAGGCAGGTTAAGCTCCACTTGCTGCCTCAGATATTATGAATGGTCCTCTTCTTTGTGAATTCTACTCCATCCAAGGTGGGTTACTAGCTTGGCTGCAGATGTTTCAACGGCTGACACCCCTATACCAGGTATCAGAACTCAAACTGAAGACAATTTCAAATTAACAAAAGATCAAAATTGGATCCCCTACACCTATTGATAGCTTGATTACTGAAAATAATGTTAATTGAGGCGTCAACCCCTAAATTAGCTGAAAAGAGAAGAAGAGATCTGGAATTATCTATGACCCAGGTGATAAAGAGGCCACCACATTAAATTTGGAATACTACCAAAAACATAAAGGAAGATGTCTTGTCATGCGGCTCTTTCTGAAGCTCAAGAAGATCTGATTGTCAGTCCAGGTGGGAAAATACCATGCGCAACAAACCCCAGCATCCTATAAACTTCCCTAGCTTTAAACAAATGATACATAATTTTTCTGCTCATATATAATTTTTAAATAAGCTTCCTATTTTAGAACTTATTGAGGGTAATTAACAAGCCTTGGTCATCCCAGTGGTTTTGACTCTTTGATGTATTTTTATTAAAAATTACCACATCTGACTCCAAGCAGCTTTAGAGCATGTTTTTTTGCCCATCCTACTATCTACAGTACTGTCAAAAAACTGATGCTCCTTGCTAAGTCTTCCAAATTGCATTGAAGAGCGAGGTCGTAAAAGTGGATGGAAAATAATTTAGAACAAGAACCTCCCAAGTGAATGGGGTTAGAAGCATTACCCATTGGATCAGCAATGCTCACTTTGAAGTAGGCTTTCCTGTCCTAGCCAACCTTAAGTTTAAGGCTGAATACAGATGAAAAAAGCCTCTTGTGAACTAAAGTGAGACTAAATTTGATTTTCCAACCTCAGATCAATTGTACAACAACTGTTTGATAGTTTAATTGTGCCTAAAGGACATTATAGTCAGGTCAGAGCCTCAGCTGTCCCTCCACTATGAGAGAACTATACTTATCTCCTAGTTTACCTACCACTCAAGTTGAAACTAAACAAGTTCAATATCTTTATAGATTTGTTCACCCAGCCATCTATAACATCATGCAGGCTTTAGGATTACACCACCAAAAAGTGCTGCAACAACTGGACATGAATCAATCTCTTCATTCCTCTACATATGACTTCTATCAATATGATTTTTCTTTCATGCAAGATAACAGAAATGATATTCTTAAAGATTAGTGCTATTAACAAAGTTCAATTCCAGATGACCTTATCGGACAAATAAACCTTTACTTACTTATAAAACTAACTTAAAACTAAAGTGGACAACACCATAACCAAAGCTTACATTCAGGATATACAGACTATCATGTCTCTCTTGTAAATATTTCTAGCCTAAAGGAGCAATGAGGATGATGTTTAGTGCAGTTTGAGGAAGCTTTACAACAAGCTCATTCAGGAGTACAAGGCTCTAATGGCCCCAAAGGGTCCCTGGGCTTCCAAGGTCCCCCTCAGACCAAGTGGATCTTCTGAGATTCATGGGCATCAAGGGGATTGTGGGCTTAAGGGACCCCAGGATCAACTGGGAATTTGGCCCCTAGGCGATATCTGCCCTCCTGGTCTGCCAGGGCCACCTGGTAACGTCATTCCTCTTGGACCCCTGGATCAGAAGGACCCCCCAGTTGTCAAGAAGAAGTGGGGCCTTCTTGCCCCAGGTCCCCATGTCCTCCTGGACCTAGTGTAACTGGACCCAAAGATGATGCCTCTCAATATCAACTGTATAATATCCAGAACCAAGTCGCTCAACTTAAATCCCAGGTTGCAGCTGTAGCTCATGGCTGTGAAGCTAACCTTAAGGCCAACTTTTTAACCCCAATTATACCCTTGAAGCCTTAGCTGATAGGCTCATGAATGTTATTAATTTTTCTTGACTATATGGTATTTAATTAGATTGCTTTGATGAACAGCTTATCTAACTTAACAGTAAAATCAAAGCCATTAAGATGGACAACTCTATACTAAAGCAGTTATAGAAGCTCAGAAGTTAGTATTTTAAGAACTTAAGGAGCATACACAAATGCTAACACTACCACAGTAATGACTTAGTAAACAGACCCACAGAATGATATGAATTATCTGAGGGCTCAACTGGATCAGATGCAACCAACTGAATATAATAATAGTTAGTCCTTGGTTTTGGCACCTTCTGCACCGACCAGAATTAATGTTTTATCCACATCTGTTTCTACCAACTTTACTCCTTCATTAAGGAAAAGTATGTCCCTGGTGAAAGAAGTATCATCTCTTTCTTTTATGCCTATGCAAGTTCTATAGAAGAGGCTACCAACTGACAAAAAAGTCAAACACCTTCCCACCTGCTTGAGTCATAATGTCCAGGAAATCATGGTCCCTCACTTGAAGAATAACCAAACTTGGAGTCAAGTTAAGACTGCCTTGATAAAAGAATTTGGAAGCAACCAGACCTTGTCTTTGCCAAAGCAAGCCTTTATGGGTATTTATATCAAACATGGAGAAACATTAACCAAGTTTGTTATTCAATATTACTATGAAGCAGAAATCTTGGCTGCTTGTGACCAAATATCCCTCAATGACGCTATTACTTCTGCCATATTAGCCTTAGAATCTCGCCCTGACTTAAAATTAAACATCAGTGCCATCAGAAGAAACTTCACGAGCATCTTAGACATCAAGGATGCGTTCATTGAGATCTCGCCAGTTTATTTCAGAAGAATTATAAGCCTCTCACCTAACTGGCGCCCTCAGGTTAGTGCTTTTGAAAGAATAAGACTAGTAAGAAGAATATATAGTGCATTTATTGCAAAAGGTTCTTGCATATTGCTGAAAAATCATACAAGGAATTTCCAATAAGGAGGGAAAAGCCCTAATAACATGAAGGGAGAGGTTCTTTATGTCGTCAACCACTTTATGGATCAAAAATCTACTTCCTTTGCTATTACAACTGCCTCCCCCTTGACCAGTGAATCTGCTGATATGACTAATGAAAATAAAGACTCTAATTTTAGTATAACTTGTTCCCTTTGTGACCCCCTCAACTTCTTTTTACATTAATACCTCAATTTGGGGACTCAGACACTAGAGTGGAAGTCTAAGTGTACAAATTAAAAACAAGTGCAGTGTTTACACCAGCTCATTAGCGAATTTAATATCCTCCAAACTGGTTAGTCAACCCAAAATTTTCCCTATCCTTCAACATAACGTTGAGTAAGGGACCGCTGGCCACATTGCACTAGATCTCTTAGCGCTTATTTTTTTTTAACCTTTTGTTGGGAAATATTCTGAAAAAGCTTTTGACGTGGTCTATGAAAACCAGAGCTACTACTTATTAAAAAACTCAATTTTTTGTAAGCACTCTGTAATCATAATATAGCGGAGTCCTACTTATCTAACCTTAGGTGTTATATACCATTTATTTTCAAAACTCTAGTCACCAAGAAGGATGAATAGGAAAAGAATATACCTCATGGAAGAAAACCAAACTTTATATTAGAATGATATCATGTAGTTTGGCCTCATGTAAAAATGCCTCCTCAGTCTGCTGAAGCTTAGGGAGGAATGCTCTTATAAGCTATATCTCAAGTAATAGTACATTCTCAGGAGCAATTTATAGTAATTACGCAACCAAGTAAATATGCCCTCAGTCATATACTAGAAGTTCATGGGTAGACAATCCATCTGTTAAAGAGATATTGCCCTGCCCAGGCTTCCTGGATCTACCTATTTATAAACTATCTCAGTTTTTCTAGGTAATATGACTCCAACCTCACAGGTATGTAAAAAAGGACCCTATAGCTTATGTTCACTTGTTGCCTGTTGACAAACCAAATAGCATTCATAAATTTGGTACTCTTCAGGATGTTGGTCTTGAAGATCTTCCTACTATAGCCACCATCAAGCATTATATTGACTTAGACCTCACCAAAGCCTAATAGGAGGCAGCTGAAATCTCTTAGTTTAATATCTCAAACAAACTTTTTACTGGCCTTAAATTTTTGGAAAATGAATGGAGCGACTCATCAAGTAGATAACAGAGAAGCTTTGTCTATATGTTAAACCTTATCAGAAATTAATGTGGAAGAGGCCCAAGTAGCCATAGAGTCAAACAACATATAAAGCCAGCCTAACAAAACCTTTGCAAAGCCCTTGGGCTTTGCCTCTTCCTTTAGTGAAGAAAATAGATGAGACCTATTGCGTGGTGATGGATTACTGTAAGTTTAACTCAATCACCTGAAAGGACATCTATCCCTTGCCCAGGATTAAAGAATTCCTTCAGATGCTGGCTGACTTGAAGTTCTTCTCTGCTATGGATCTAGCCAGCGGGTACTGGGAGATAAACCTTGACACAAAAGATTTAGCTAAATTCATGATCATCACTAATGAGGGGCTGTTTAAGAATACTTAAATGCCGCAGGGGCTATTCAATATCCTACAGTGTTCCAATAATCCATGGAGGGCATCTTAGGGGATCTGAAGATAATCTGTGTTCTGGTATATTTATATAACATCAAAGTCTTTTCCCAAACTTTTGACGCACATCTTGATTACCTATGTCAAGTATTAAAAATTATGATCTGCATCTCCCAAAACTGAAACCATCAAAGTGCACTTTTTCCAGTGAGAATTAGTGCTTTTTAGTCATAAGGTAACAAAAAAGGTATCTAACCACTGACAGATAAAGTTACAGCCACACATAAGATGTTCCCACCAAGGAGTCTGAAGAATATTTAGAATTTCTTGGGATTGTGGGGTATTATCACCAATTTATTCCCCATTTTGCTGAGTTTGCGGAGCACCTGTTCTATTTATTACAGAAAAACTTGCTTTTCCATTGTGAGTTAATACAAAAACAGTCCCGTGATGCCTTACAACTGGCACTAACTAAAACTCTAATGTTAATACATCCCAAATTTGATAAGCCTATTTAATTTTTACCAATGCTAATAATTTTGCCATTTGCTTATTTTTGGTGCAATGTAACAACAATCAGGAAAACCATCAAATCACATCTTCATCAAGACTCTCCAAAAACAAATGTAACTATAGCTTAAACAAGTGTGAGTGTTTAATGGAAGTCCTAGCCATTAAATGCTTTCATATCTTCTTTTATGGGATGCACTTCAAAGTAATAAACAATCACACCTCTCTTTGCTGGCTACAACATATGCATGATACTGATGGATGTCTATCCCGGTGAGCCTTACTTTTTTAAAACCATTATTTCTTGATTGTTCATTGATCAGGCGCCATACACCAAAACGTTGTCAGCTTTTCACAATTGCCAGTCTTGAATGTTTTATCCGCCAAGGAGAACCACTTATACGACCTTCTTTATCATTTTGATTTGTGGCCACTAGAAATTCCTGAAATACAAAGTGAGCTCAAACAGCAAGCGATCAATATGTATATAACTGTTAGCATGCTATATAGATTAGTAAAGAAATAATGCCCTCTTATGTCCACCTCTCTGATCAGACTGAAGTTATTATGGAAGGACATACTATCACTGGACACGGGAATGTGCAAATAAGCCACTAATGGTTGATATTTTTATACTTTTGGAATGATATGCTCAATTCAATATAAGATGATTTATATGCCTGTATCACTTGTCTACAGCATTATAGACCCAAAATAAAATTCCAGCATCAAATAGTTGCTTCTTTGGCCCCTTTCCCTATGGTAAGTATTAATGTTATAGGTCCTTTACCAAAAAAAACCACAGTCACTATTATATATTCTATCTGTGGATCGCTTACTGTAAGGAGAGTGTCTATAACTCTCCCGTTCCCAGCGTGGCAGTGCACAGTGCATAAGGCCAACGCCATGGAACTAGCCGTTAGTGCAAAAGTAATTAGATCCCAGAAGAGGGTGCTGGAGCAATAACAACTTAGGCATAGAAGTGCGAGTTTTATAATAAAAAGCCCACCAAAAGTGACGCGGTGCACAAAGTGAAAGGGGTAAGAGATTCAGGTTGGAGGGAACTTGGGCGAACCAACGGTTCATGAGAGGATAGCTGCAATGTATTTTCAATGGTAAGGTTAATGGAGCGCGAGACCTCCTTGAAGAGGTTCATGCACATGAGCATTCAAAATATCATAGAATTAAAAAATTAAAAATGGGGAAAAGGTTTATTCAGGAAGTTGACCAACAAGGAATGTTGGTTGCGGAAAACATATTTAAATATTGACAGGGGAGTAAGGGGTTTGCATATGTGGACCCAAGCACTGACCCACCAATAGCACATGCTACCGTTTAGATTGGTAGAATATGCCAAAACCGACTTCACTTGTATAATTGATTGAAGTTGGATTCAACTCAAATGTGCTATTTTGTAAATGGAACAGGTTTCTAAACCCCGTTCCTTGACAAACCAAACTGAACCATCTGCATTTGTTATGTAGACCGTTTGTACAACGCCTGGGCCATTGTAAGGGGCTGGGCCTTTGGAACCCACTAGTACCAACCTGGACATAATTTGCCCATACCCAGCGTTGGTCTAGGGTATGCCTCAGGTCAGGGAGGGCCTGTAGCTTCATCTTCTGGGCCTCCTGGCGCCCAGCCATATCTTTGGGGTTGGTCCCCACTATGATGTCATGTGCACATGACACCTACCAATTGAAATAAAGCTGCATATGTCCCTACAGCCACTGCTCACACAGCTGCTTTATTCTGTACTAGAAACTCTTCATACAACATGGTAGCCCTAAGAGTGCTTCTATCTAAGAATGGCCTAAACTTTGCCTCAGAGGTGATCCAAAAAATAACTGCTCTATCTAACACTAGCCAAGCGTTTTTGGCTCCCTACAACCCTCCAAAAATGGGGCTATAAAATGAAATAATGACACGTTTATTTCAATTCTATGAAAAATGGCTTCTACTGACCCATTACAATTAAATTATTTTTTACCAAGCGCCTACTTGCCTATTTGGTCAGCTACCACAAGTTTATAAATATGTCCACCTTTAAGGCGCTTTGTGGCAGGATTTCTTCTTTCCAACTATTCTACAGCCCATGCTAATGTCAACTTCTCATGAAAATTCTGAAATCACTCTACAAGACTTAACTGATGAGATTATTTGACTGCAGTCTCTGGCCATGGATGATTTGGTTTATTCCATGACCAAGGAGACTGGACAAAGAAATTTAAGATGACCATCTTTGCCAGTCTACCAACAGGAGTACTTAGTAATGTTCTTATCATAATTGCCCTGGAGAAAAAAGCCAGCAAGATTTCTGCCTCTTTTCATAATCCCTATAAGGTTCTTCATGAGTATTGATCAATATATACCATTATAAGTGTTGAGCTTTAGGTTTTACTAACCATAGGATATTGCCACCAGCTCTATTACCCCAATAGTCTATAGACCCCGCCTTTACCTTTGTCCTGTTATCTATATCCTTTAGAAGATTGATCCCAATTGATACTATGTCAGATATGTCACTAGTATGTTTCCCCCACCTTGAATCTTTTTATTTTAGTATAATTTGTATGTTCTTAATTTTCAGCGGATCAAACTAAATCTGCTTTCTCAGTTCCTCAAACAATTTCAGTTCCATATGATCAAAGATTATCAGATTCATTCAGTCAAATCCATATTGAGCAATTCCTGTTTACTGATACATGTTAAAATACTCCTGGGGCTGAACAGACTACCCCAAAATGTTCCTGACCTTGGACAAAAAAACGTTATGGTTAAGAAAGCGTAGTCCACTGAATATAAGAGGACCATAAGGAAGATACTTCAGAAGATTTGGAGACTGTTGAGAAAGCAGACTGACTAGAGGCCAAGGTATAAAAAGGATTAGAATAGAATAAAGAGGATATATTAAGCAACGAACATACTGAAGACCACCTTTGACAATGGATCTCCAAGCTAGCAGTACCTACCAAGACTACGGCAGATTTGTGAGATTATCATTATTAAAGGCTTTGATTTTGTCAAAATTTACGTTTATTTGGAGGTAAACTGTCTTCACACAGTTGTACCTATTAAAGTGCAAACATACCTGTGCCTATATTCCTCAATTACAGTCCTAATTGCAACGTTTGCGCTCACTACAGGGGGCACTTTTGATGAAACCATAGAAGAAATCAAAGAATTAAACATCATAAGTCAAGATCCCAACCTCTTTACCATCAGTTTTGATGACAAGTATCCACCAACCCATGGAAACAGGGGAGCCCCATTACTACTTCCACCTCAGCAGTTTATATAATGGAACTGAATTCCCCACTAGGAGCTTATTCTTGTAGGATCACTGGCCTCTAAGTTGGTAGATAAAATGTCCAGTGTACCCACTAAACGCATCAAGGAGGACATGGAATGGCTCCTTCATGGATATTTTCTCCACTCTGAAGCCATCAGAAAGCACACTTGGGGATGTTTAGAAGCTACAGAAACTAAGACTACCATATTCAAACATCATTTTTTCTGGGAGATGTCAATGTCAGCCATGATCAAAAAGCTAGCTACCCAGTCACAAATACTTGAATTAATCACGTAATATATAAGTTATATGATCTGCCAAAGCATGCGCATCATTACCTGGCAACACATCAAGATCAGTAGCTGGTCAAGCTCACAGAAGCTCAATGGTGGGACAACTAGCTACTGGTAGATCAACTTGAAGGCACCTTTTAAGTAGTTCACACAGGCGTTTTACACACCCAACATTATATGAGCAAAGCTCATTATTGAGTGGATGAGCTTGCTGACCAACTAGATGCCAATCTGGCATGCATCGTTGGCGAGGTGCTAGACCAGCGTGAGCATCTTCTCAAAGGGCATCCTACTGAATCATCACAATAGCCAGGTAAAAACTTACCTGAAGGCAGCTATGGAGTGGCACACTGCAATGGAGGCCGCCAAATGAGAGGCTCATGCCAAGGCTGGCCAAACCGTCTGACAATTGGTGGAGGAGCTTAACTGACAGTTTGTTCACCTTTTGGGAGTAGCGGCTTATCACTAAGTCAAATTTAAGATTTTGAGAATAGCGTCCATTTTGGTAAAAACTTAATCAACAACCTTGTGGAGAATCTAATTGATGCTGTACAATTTTTCAACCAAAACCTAATGATAAATATATTGATGAATGATGTGGCCAAAGTCAATCCTGAGAATCACATGCCTCATTAAAGAAATTGTTACTATGAAATCCTAACTTGCCATGACAGAACTAAAATTGTCAGATGTCTAGTTAACCTTGCAGTATAAACACTGGTAACTTTCTGGAAAATTAAACCAGTTCTGGGACAAAATCATAGGTGAAATCCGAAAATTCTGGCAGAGCCCTCCAAATCAAAAAAGAAGGAGATCTTCATTGACACGCATGAACCTAGCTTGATGGACTAAAAATCTGATAGCAGTGGAGCGTCCTTAGAGAAAAAAATTTAGAGATCCTGACCTTCATATCTACGCCCAATGCCAGGGAAGCAGCTGATTTGGAGAGGACTGTCCATCTTGAGGGGGCTTGACAGTTCCCAGTTGATGGTACAGAATGACAGAGGCTCAGCTGCTGAAGTGGCATTTATGAGGAGTTTCCTAAGAATTAATTGAGTGATAATATGTTTAATCAACATATCAAAGGCCCTTACAACAAGCCAGGAGGCAACAGTAGGGGCAACCTCAGGTCTTACTGGGGCAACCCCAAAGGTAATAGAGGCAGGGAGGACAACAAACCTTCCAAGGATCTCTGCTATTTAATATGTTTAATTATGGTGGATTGTATTATTAAATATTATTATACAAATCATGACCAAAATGGCACAGATCATGCTCAAATGGTATTGAGTTAGAAAAATGTGGATAACGGCCTCTACAATATGCGTGATGGATCAGCAATCATAAACACAGAGTTAGTCATCCACTATATCACAGAGGGCGTGTAGCAATGATGGATCCATAAGTTGAGATGTCCACTTGGGGGTTATCAAAGTTAATTTGTGAATGGTGGCATGTATTGCTGAACATTTTAACAAAAATCAATGAGGCGACATGGAAGCAGAATTTGCAACAAAGGGTTTAACGCAAAGTTGCTGTTTTATTATTTAGATTTAAAGGAAGTAAAGCTAAAGAATAAACTGGTAACCTACCCTATTGAAAGTGGTTGCCTATATAGTGGAGGGGGAGTGTGCAATTCATTTTATGATTAATACTTTTTCTGGATCCCTAAACATCATCCTAAGCCTTTTGTGATAGAGTTGGGGGAAGGTATTGGATGTCTCAGATGGCGTCATAGAAGCTTTGGCTGCCATTATAACAGATTGAGGAGGAATTAAGCTGGTTACTGTCAAACTTGAATATTTTGCTGGATGGGTGATTAACTAACACCAGTTATGCTGAGACTCATCCTAATTTTTGGAAATCATATAATTTTTATCTTAAATTTTATGATCCATGGGTTTGATCTGCGATCTGAAAGATTAATATAGCCATAATCTAACTTAATATGCTGATTTGGACTTATATATAAATTTAGAGAGATGAGGATATTTCTTGGATATTTTCAGTGACCAGATCACACTTGGGGTGGGCCTGAGGGTCCTTCTGGAGGGTCCTAAACTGAAACAACTCTCTGCACACCCCTTTAATTATTTTTACAATATCAGAGGAGGAAATGAGGGGCAGAGAAGGAAGTTTTGAGGAGTTAGGGTAGTAAACCACCACTAATCTACTACATGAGATAGGTTAATGATCCTAGAGGGGGCTCTACTGGTGGCTTGGTCCACTTCCTGCTTCTATGTAGAAATTGTTCACGACCCAGATGGAGGGGTAGGTCATATGGACTATCATTCTTCTTTATTTTTGGAACTGGATACATGCCACTTCCTGGTACTGAGCAAGGGCATTTTTATGCCTTTTATGAGGTTTTCTCGCAAGAAGAGCCACCACCCTTTGAGGAAGGCAACAAGCGATAGGTAAGTTTTGTGAAAGCTCCCACAAGTATTTTTCAGTTGGCATAATCTCTTGCACTCACCTAGCTATTTTCCTAAAAAGGGTAACCCTTCTAAGCCACCAAGTACTAGATTGAGCGATGTGATTTATGAGAGGCCAAGATTCCTCTACCTTTGCTCCCGAGATTCACCTACTATGATAGATTCAGGTGGCATGGGCATATAACCCTTGAAAGGAGACAACAGAGGTAAATGAAACATGTTGTTCATTTTCTAGTGATGAGAGAGTATAACACGGAAGGCACCATTACTTAAGTCCTTCAAGACCTCAAAGGGCCAAGATCGCTTGCATGCTAGTTTATGGGAAGGAACCTTAATGTCTAGGTTAATATGTCCACATGTCCAGTGATCCTTCCTTAATCTTATGGCTTGGGTGAAGTTTTCAGTTTTCAAATTTCTTGTAATAATAAACTGCCTTGGTCAGGTGCTCATGCACAATATTAAGGGTTTCACATATATGATTAAGGCTTCCTCTGCATCAGGAATAATAGAAGCGAGACAAGTGCCAGCGTTAAATGAGGGGTTTTGGCCCAAATATTGGCCTCAAAGGGAAAAAGGCTGGTGGAGGCATGGGTGAATTATTATATGCAAACTGAGCCAGGGGAAGGTCCGGTGCCTAAGTGTCTGACTTTCTGAAGAATAACAACGGAGATATTGCTCCAGAGTTTGGTTCACCATCTCATTTTGACCATCTGACTGAGGATGATAAGCTGTAGACCTTCAGGGTTTGATATAGATGAGGTCAAAGATAAACTTCAGAATTAGCAGTGAATTGAGATTATTGGTCACTCACTATCTACTTAAGGAGTCCAAACATGGTAATACATTAGTCACAAACAAGGTCGCCATCTCTTCAGAAGTGTTTGTTGTGTTTCAGGGGATGAATAGTGAAAGATTGATGAAGCGATCAACCACCACCATGATTGCATCATACCTTTTGAATGTTGGCAGCTGTTGAAAAGTGGTCACTGCACAGGTACGTGGGGTTTATCTACTTAAGCTAATTTTAATGTATTATGGCAGGGAACACGAATCTGAGCCAATAATGGTCAGTAACACTTGATCGTTGTTCACTATAATATCTAGGCACTTTCGTACTAAGTAAATAAAGACCAATTACTAGTAAAAGTCATTATACCAAGAACAAGAAAACTTTATTAGAGATATAATCTCATACATATATATTAACTTGGAACTCTTAGTGTCCTCCTATTAGGATCATTGGCATATGTTGCGGGGGAATAGCTTTGCGCTTATCAACCTGCATCTTTGCATACCATTGGTCAGAAGATCCTTTGACTCAGTTTCCCAGGCTAGAAGATCCTGCCCTTAAGCTGGTAATTTATTGGCAATCATCTCCAACAATCAAAGTCTGAATCATCAAATTATTTTGAATAGAACTTGGAGCTCCCTCTCTTGGAAGCCTACAACCATCAATACTAGTAAATTATATTAGGAATCATCCTTGACAAATCCACTGGTATCAGAACACATTTTAAAAGCCTAATCTGGCTAAATTTCTAACACATCCCCTCACTTAGCCAGATTACCTCTTCCAACATGTCTTCTGAAGTAACTACCTTTTCTTGACCCCCCACGGACTAAAGGTGTTGGAAACCTAACGGTGGCAATTGTCGCCAAACAGAAAACAAGATAGAGATACAATGGCACTAGTAAACAAGAAAATAGTGATGAAACATTACAAATACTGATTAGCAATCAATGCTGAGTAATGAGCGGCTTAAAACATTTCACAAAAATTATACAAACATCTCAATATTAGTAACCCAATAACAAAACTAGTAAAATAATACCAACTCTTTGATTATTGGCATGCTTGTAAGAATTTAGCATGCACTCAATTCATGGTATAACCATCAGAGAGTTTCTATATTGTATAGGCATCCAAGGCTAAATTATCATTGACTTTAAAGGGACCAATTCATAACTGATCCAACTTGTTGTAATGCCTGTTACCTTGAGTATCACGATAATTAACCCAATCATTAATTACAAAAGTCAGGAAAGCTGACTAATTGTATCCTCATATTCCTTAGCTTTGAGTTTCCATTTAAGGGTGTTAGCATAGGACGAGTACTTTAACCCAATCAGAACTTTAGTCAAATTCTCCAGATATTGGAGAGGTGTCATTGCCAATCTTGTATCAACCACAGAATATAAAATTAGGGCAACCCAGCCTATCAGCTATAAAAGCAAATTAATAGTGATTTCTATTTTTATGATTGGTAGCTTAATTATAGGTTAAAGTCAACGCTGAAAATATGTTACTCAGCTGGAAGGTTTTATCGTGACCAGTTTCTTTAAACTAGCAGCCAGAGTCCCATTTGAACGTTCAACCAACCCGTTGGTCTCTGAATGGTAGGGCATTGTCAATACTCCACAATTTCCCGTTAGCTCATTTAATTTAGGGGATGATGTGAATGGTAAAGTTGCTGCCGTTGTCTGTTAAGATAACCTGAGGGCAGCCATACCAACAAAGCAACTTCAACATTATGAACTTTAAAGTACTACTGGCATCTAATTTAGCAATAACCCGCGTATCTAAAATGAGTTATTTGGTTGCTTGCTACAATTATGTATCATCTTTTCTCAGTACTCAGGGCCAATGGGCCTACACCGTTAATGGATACAGTATGCCATGAGAGCCTAGGCTCCACTATATGAAATGTTTTAGCTTCCTTAAAGGGCTTGTGCGCCAGACACATGGCGCAACAACTAAGGTGTTCGCTAACATCAATATTAAGGGATTCCCAGTAATACTCCCATTGGACCTGTTCTAGAGTCTTCTATAGGCCACCATGTGTGGTTACTTTATGAGATGTGGTAATAATTGAAGTGCGCTTGGAGGGTCTTAAATACAATAGGGATTTTCCCAGACAATTTGAACAAATGCCCCTTGATAAGCCTTGTACTCTCTATTGCTTTGGTGAGGGCCTGCTGAATTCAGATGGTTGGTATCTAGTATCCCTGCTGAGCATCTTCTCATACAAGGCATCAGCTTCATTTTGCAAGACTAAAACGGAGGGTAAACATGACAGCCATTGGCATTTTGATGTGTTGTCCTAAATCAATGTAAATCCTCATAGTTATATGCTTACACCTCAAGAGCCCATTGATCCAACCTCCCTTCAGGCTCTTTGAGGTTATGCAACCATTGCAGCGAGGAGTGATTAGTGACCACAGTAAAGTGGAACACATGATTTAAAACTAAAGCTGCTTATAGGTATATATTACTGCAAGGCATTTCACTCAGTTACAGTATAATTGCGTTCCTGCTTACTCAGAGTATGACTTGCATAAGCTATCAGGTATTCATCATCAAATTCGTCCTCTTGAATAAACAAAGCACTGATTGCCACAAAGTATAGATTGGGTTAAAACTTTTAGGTCAAGTAAAGCTTGGTTACCACAATATCAGTTCTGTCATCAGTTAAGTCTAGGGTTGTCAAACGAGTCCTGGGCTTCCTTATAAATATGAAACTTTTTTGGGGTTCATTAACAACTGAAAAAGAGGCTTAGCAATAACAGAAAATCTTTTAATGTTTTGCTTATAGTAGCCAACTATCCATAAAGATACCTATACATTGAAAACACTCATTGGTTGGGACATGGCCCAAATTATCTCAATCTTGGGCTTTTGAGGGCGTAGCCCATTGGCGTTGACAACAAGCCCTAACGTTCAATTTCAATTTTGAAAAAATGGCATTTATGCGGCTTATTTTCAAAATTCACATGGCTAGTTTCTTGAAGACCTCTTCAAATACTTTGTAAAAACAATATTGGTCAGAGCCCCACTATTGATGATGGCTAAAACTCTTATTTTATTCACCCAAATATCAGCAAAAGTGCAATCAGAATAGAATGAAATATTATTACTTGATAAAAGGCAATAATCTCAAAATTAAAAGGTTGAGAAATCTGTTCAACTACTTAGGGAATTGTTCCTTTATGGTAGCTATGGGGATCGAAACACTAACATTGTTTAAAGGACTATCAGCTTTTATCTGCACTGTGAGGACTTGCGGCTTTTTAAAAGAGGGTCAAGCCAAAATTTTGATCATTTTGGGCTCAGGGGCCCTCACTTGCAAGTGGTTAACTGCAAAAACACAGTCATGAGGAACATGTGTGAAGGAAGAGGTATACTGTTTTGCGTCTACTCCGCCCAATCTTTTCCTAAGAAGAAAAGTTGTTCGTCAGTAGGGACAACCACATTGATTTTGTCAGGTTTATTGTGGCAGAAATATGAGATACGGACCTATTTCTGCACTTGTAACAGATGACCTGATTCCACATGTTGCTTTTGTGGAGTTTATCAAATTAACTTACTCAATATTTGGGGACTGGCCTCATCTGTTCTTTATCAGAGAATTTCCCCTCATAACCCATAGGAGCAGTGTTAACGTTACAAAAGCTCTTGTTGGAGGCATCAAAATTGGCCTCACAAATGCACAAGAATTTTATCATTTAGCTGTTTTTATATTCGCAGTCATTTCAGGGATCATTACCCAATTGAGCTCTGTGTCCTTGAAGCGCTGACTTCATGGAAATATAGGCATCAAAATTGGTTAATGCTCCCATACCTGTAAGTCTCTTTGCTTTCTGATAGAAGTGACTAGTAAAGACTTTGATAAACTCATCTCTTTGGAACTGAATGCTAAGGAACTCAGGCTTATGGTTGAAGAGGTGCTTCAGAGTGTCAAACTTCCCTATAATCGCAACCTTCACTTATGTTATAGACCATTTTTGCGGCTAGATGAGGCAGAATGGCATTCTGGCTTGCTGTGTCAAAGCAGTTTACAACGGTGACCGCCTTCTGGTGATCCCCACACCTCACCATGGCCATCTCAAACAGCTTGAAGAACGCCTTTATATTGTTCTTTTGAAGCTCTGTCAGTTTTAATTTCGTCTAAAATTCCAGGGTCTCAGGAGGATTTATGCTGATTTTTTTACCTCTGGCCAATAGTTTGCATGGAAGAGGAATATAACCGCACAGAAGCTGCCAGGGTTTTCTTCGCTTTTATAGTGTTCCTCAACTGGATTCAGTGGCACTATAATCTCTGGATGAGGAGCTTTTTTTGATCAAAACGGATCTGCTTTTGTACCATTTTGGCCACAGCCATTTCCCTTTCTAATGTGGATAGCCAATCAGTAATGGTTTTTCCCACTTCTTGCAGCTGGACTTCCATGCCTTCCATTTTAGGTACTTCTGACATATTTCTTCCTTTTCCTTGGTCTTCAGGAGGATTTGGTCAGTATTATTTTCTGTGGTTTTTACTAAAAGCATAGTTTGATCCTGTGCCTCAATCATGTCTGAGCCCTGTTTCATCGTAGTACTCTTGATCGCAGTAACTAAGTTCATTAATTCTTCTTGCTTCTGAGATGTGGAATCCAACGCTGTAACTTCAAGACTTGACAACTTGGTACATATTCCCTTAAACCAGCTTGTTTGTATATCTTCATGTCGCTGACTAACAAGTATAGCTTTGTGACTTCTTCCTTAACATCTTTATGCTGCTATATGAGATAGTGGATAGACTCATACATCTTCACAGTAGATTCCTTTCTCACATATTCTAGGTCTGCAACTTGGGAGTTTTGCACGCTTCAACCTTAATTTGGCTACTCCCATTTTTGCTCACCAGTTCTCCTCTCATTTCTCTTAACTTAATACCTTATGGACAACGTCAGCCCAGAATCCCCTTGTGGTAAGCACCACTTGTTGAAATATGGTCACTGCACATGTTTGTGAAAGTATTCCTACATAATATAAGTTCCCGGTATGAAACAGGGAACACGAATCTGTGCCAATAATGGTTCAGTTAACACTTGATAGTTGTTCACTATGGTATCCAAAAACTTTCGTCCTAAATCAACGAAAAACCAATTACTAGTAATAGCTAGTATACCAATTACAAGATAGTTTTATTAGGTAGTAATCTCATACATATATAGTATTTTGGAATCTTAGTGTCCTCCCATTAAATTTTTTGGCATTAATTTCCGTGGAATAGCTTTGCACTCATTGAACTTTATCATTGACATGCCATCGGTTGGAACTTCCTCTAACTTAATTTCATAGGCTAGGAGATCCTGCCATTAAGCTTATAAAACTATTGTGTATCATACCTTACAATTGAGGAATTCTGAATCATCAAAATTAATCTTAAATTAACTCTAAGCTCCATCCCTTTGAAGCCTACAACCAGTAATACTAGCTAATATGATAGGGATCATACTGACCACTTTACTAGTTTCAGAACACATTGAAAAAAGCATAATATTGTTAAATTCCAAACAGCCACTCTACAATAAGTTTACAGATACAGAGGTCCAGGGCCCCTCTGCCTGTTGCAATGGGTTTAAGAGGCTCTTATTCCCTGATCTATCAGATTTGAATTGTGCAAAAACACACAATGGCTAATCCAAGCAGAGATCTCTTAAAAGATCCTGTCCAGTTGTAAGTCCTTTTGACCAGTTCCCCACACTTTTTAAACCCAGGTTTCCCACAGTTGAAGGCTCATGATGTTCTTACTTCACTTGTTCACAAAAGGTGGGAGGAACCCAAACTCAGATTTTAAAGAAGATTACCATATCATTGAGGGCATAATGAGTACGCTTATGAGCTTTAGATTCCTGGTCCTCATATAATGAGATCCCTTCTGTGTAGAGGTCAACTGGACAGCGAGTATTTTATTAAGATGGGGAGCATATGGTGACAAGCTGGAAGAGGACAAAGAAAGGGGATCAAGAGTCAAGATTTGGGAGGAAGGGACAATGGTAGCGAGGTCAAGGAGCTCGTTTATGCTGTAGTTCGTGGCAGGGTTTCTACTCAACATATCAGGCAAGAAATCTAATGCTCCCTTCACAAATTCATAAATCAAGTTAAAATTGCATAGATCGCAGTATATGCATTCCTGACAGTGGCCAAGCTTCTGAGGTTTTCTATAATACATCAGGGACTGGTGGTCTGTGCTAACAGCAATCTCATGATGTTCCCCTTGGAGAAGATAGCTCCAGTGTGTTAGTGGCCAAGACGCAGCCGCAACTCCTTATCATATATTTCCAGAAATGCTATAGACGGAGAAATTCTGAGATAAGTATGAAGCAGGATGCTCAATCTCATCATGCTCTTAGAGGCTCACAGCGCTTATGGCTCTGAAGATGCATCACAAATCACAATTAAGGGCTTTGAAGAGTCAAAATTCCTAAGGACTAACGTGGTAAGGAAAACCTCCTTAATAGAGTAAAAAGACTATTGGAATTCAGGTGTCCATTTGGAGGGTGTTTTCTTGCCAGTAAGTAAATTCAGGGGAGCTTCTAGTTTATCAAGAGCGGAAAAAGATCTTCTTAAGGAAAATCACTGCCCCCAGGAAGCTCTGGAGTAACTTTTGGGTTATTATATTGGCCAAGAGATAATGGCTTCTAACTTGAATGTGGGTACAGAAGACCCATTATTCAAAACTAGATTCCCTAAGAAGGTCCCCTCCTTACAAAAGAATTCGCATTATGGCTTTACAAAGAGCTTAGCCCTGTGAATAGCATTAGACCGCTTCCAGATCCTTGATAAGTTGCTCATGAGTGGATAAATTGAATTAAGATGTCACCAATATAAGAAACAGCGCAGGAGAAGCTCAAGTCACCCAGGACATCTATTATGAGGCGCTGGAAGGTTGCATGAGAGTTTTTCAACCAAAATGGATTTATTCTTATATAAAAGATTCACTTCTTTGTGCGTGTGGCTTTGAGCCACTCCTGTCAATCCTTGAACCTTTTTTAACTGAAGTCATAAAAAACAACCTTAGAAAAACTTGCAACTTTACAATTAACTTAACTATTGATTATTCAACGATTGGGATATGGGTCTGGAACTGTCACATTATTGACATGCCCATATGTAACGCATGGACACAAGGTTCCATCTGTCTTCTGCTCGAAGACAACAGAGGAGGCGATTGGGGAGGATTATTTACAACTAAACCCTTAGCCATCATATCATCTAGCCATTCATTTAAAGCTTTGTCCTATTCCTCGGTGTGAGAATATAATGAAAAATAATTCTGACAAAATTTACTTTTAGTTGAAAGGCTAAACCATACTATGAATGTGGTGGAAGCCTAGTAGCTAGGCTCATGGCAAATACTTTTTTGTATGGGTCAAGGAAGGATTGGAAGTGTAGGGGAAGATCTTCAGGAATAGGAGCAGGAGGTAGGATAGAGCTCAAGGAGGTCTCAAGGGGTATAGTGTCATTTAGTGGGAATTCCCCGCTGAGCTCATTATTGGTGAAGGAGAAGGAGTTACTACCCAACTTGACATCAACTTTTTGCTTATGTCTCCAACCTACACCAGGGATGTGTATAATAATTATGGAACAGCTGAGAAATGATCACAAAAGCAGAACCATGCACAAAGAATTTTACTGGTTGATGTACAGCATGGCACTTCATAGGTTGAGAGGATGCGCCTAAAATTTGAAGGGACATATCAATGTCTAGATCAAATGCTTGTGAAATTGTGAGGTCTATAAATTTGCCAACTGCCCCTGTGTCCAGGAGCGCCTGTACAGTGACTTTTCTTGTCCCATAACAGAAGATGATAGGCAGATTTAAATAAGCCTGATCTTCATGGGTGGAAGCATAAAGTAAAAGGTCTGTAGAAGAAGGAACCTGGGTGAGAAGTGGCCTCTTGAGAATTGACTAGATTTGATGAGATGACGATTTAGGATTTAAAAGGTGAACCAACTCATTTTCCAAAAAAGGTAATTGGGTAAAGTTTAATTTAGGTGGGAATTTTTGACAGTCTGATAAGTGAACACCTCACCCAACCCAGAGAGAAGAATGGAGAGCACCAAAAAAGTTGACCAGTTTATATATGTTATGGCAGCAGCTAATTTGGAGAGGACTGTCCATACTGAGGGTGCTTGACAGTGCCCACTTGATGCAACATGATGCTAGAGGCTCAGCTGATCTAGTGACTTTTAAAAGTGGTTTTCTACAGATTGACTGAGGGATAATCTGTTTAATAAACTTATCAAAGGCCCCTACAACAAGCCAGAAGGCTGCAGAAGGAGCAACTGTGGGTCTTACTAGGAAAGTTTCCAAGAGATGGAGAGGCAGAGAGGGCGACAATCCCTCTAAGGATTGCGGCTGTTTAAATATGTTTAATCAGGTTGAATCGTTTCTTAATCATGATAGGATCGCGCCCAAAATGGGGAAAGTTGAATTAGAAAAAGGTGGATAATGGCCTCCAAAACATGTGTGATGGATTGGAAATCATAATTGTGGAGGTATTTGTCCAATATCTCGCAATGATAAATAGAAACGACGGATCCATGGATCAAAATGTCCACTCATCTTTTACAAATTTTTTTTGTGGATGGTGGCATTCAACACCATTGAGTTTTGGCAAAAATCAGTGAGACAACATGAAGAAGATTTTATGATAAAGGGTTCAACGCAAAATTGTTTTTACAAATAAATTTAAAGGAATCAAAGCTAAAGAATAAACTGAAAACCTAACCTAATGAGGGTGGTTGCCTATTTAGTGAAAGGGGGAATGGAGTGTGGAATTTTATGATGACAAAGCCTTTTCGTTAAGCCTCAGGGACCAGACATCAGCATGACAGGGGTGTGCACCCCTTTAGAACCAAAAAGGGTTCTTATTTAAGACCTTCTCACACAGATCACTGACCTAGGGCATAACCTAGATGAGAGATGGGTATCAGCTTCCTGTCCCTTCCTTCCCACATCTTTTCCCCATCTACACATATCCCAAATCCACACAAGTCTCATAATCAGCAGGTTTTTATCTAAAAAACTAACAAATTTTTGAAGATTACAGGAAAATCATGAAACCCCACAAAACAGCCCCCATTTTCTGCCCACAACGGTTAGTTCACCTAGAATCCAACCTGCATAACAAAAATCTACCTATAAATCCAATTCACAAAAAAGTTGTAAAGAGGGCAAAAACAGGTTAAAAACTCAACACTCCATATAAATTTAAATTTATTGCAGGGAAGGCCGAACATGGGATGGACACTTCCAAAATTGACTTGACCAAGACAACACTTAGTAACAGGGAAGGCGCCCCAGAGAAGCGATTCTATCTCTTGTTGCCAGCGGGAACGCCACTTATGGGGAAGAGGAGGGAACGCGTGAAGGGGCCGTATCCACAAGGGAACACGTGTGGAGGAAGTGTCTGATTTGATGAACCAAACTGTGAACCAGGAGGATAACAGCTGTCGGCAGCGCGGTGGGAGGTATCCAAACATTCACGCTTGAAAGTGGTCCACCAAATGAGACTGGAATCTATAGACAGCTTCTGGGAGGGTGGGGGTGGAGCCTGTGATGACATCCAAGACAATCGTGTGGATGGTCCACATGGCGATTGCAACCACCAGAGCACGGAGGGAGGGTGGAAGGGGGAGACAATTGATAAAGTAAACATATCTATTGACAGACTGAAGGGATGTGTTTGATTCTGGCCCAGTAAACGTTGAACTTCGCGCCATATCACTTTAGAGGTAGGACACTTCTCCAGACGGTGGAACAGCGTTCCATACTGGCCACATACGATGCAGGATGAGTGCGAAGTGTTAGAGCGCTCAGCTGTACGTTACACCCGTCTCAGGCAGCGCCACAAGTGGGAGCAGATTTTAGGCTGCAACAGAGGACGGTGAGCGTATTTCCATATGGTTTCTGGGTCTCAATGGAGTAAGGGATGTCCATCATGACCAGTAGTCCACTCTGGATAGGACATAGGGCCGAATGGGAGACACGCCATCATGGATGGGTAGCCCCTGTACCTCTTGTGTGAACTGAGGAGAGGGGCGACCTCTTCTGGTTGGATGTCCGCTAATATGAATTCTCCACTCAGCGCTCCGCATGGAGAGTAGGATTCATTTGTAGTGGGTTTAAGTACCGTGAGGACCTGTGGCCGATGGGTGTGAAGCCAGGTATTTCATCGGGGAGTGGGGGTTCGATGGATTGTTGAGGCCCAAGGCGCGGGAGAAGTTGGAGCGGGCCGCGCGGGACCAGTGTTGGGAGGGGAGTGTAGGGGCGGTGACGGCTGCAATGCAGGTACCCAAGATCTTGGCCGCATGGGCTCTGAAGTCAAGCAGGCCCATGCCATTGTGCTGATGAGGGCCAAACATGACTTCTAACCATACTGGTGGAGGGCGGCCTGACCATAGCCATCCTTGCAGCAGGGCATGCAAGGATTTGAAGGAGCTTGGGGAGAAGGGGATGGCGTGGGCTCCAAACCAGACTTTGGAGAGGAGCATAGAGTTGGCCAAAACGACCTTATCAGTAAGGGAAGTAGGGTGGGCTCAGAGGGAGGCGATGCGCTTCGTCACATTGTCTAGAATACAACTCTCCATTACTGCTGATGCATATCCGCCTGCCTCCACCCACACGCCCAGATGGCGGACTGGCCCTATGGCAGGGCGTGGCACAAAGGGGAGCACCAGTGAGGCGGTGTGGAGTGAGCTGGGAGGGCGAGCGCGTTTGTGAGAAGATGGGCCGGGCTGTGCACTGGTTGCAGGGGCCCAGCAGTTTTGATACCGACCAAGGAGGATGATTTCAGTTTTGGAGGTGTTCAGTGCAGCATTACTTACCCGGGTATACTCCTGGATGAGAGCTTCAAGCGCGCATGCATCTTGATTATTAGACACCCCAACCTCACAATCATCTGCTAATGCCATTATCTTGACTGGGGCTTGGCCTGGCACATGGACCCCAGTGAGTTGGCATTCGCGTTTTGAAGTAGTGGGTTAAGGCTGAAGTTGTGTAAGAGTGGGCTAAGGGGGTCCCCTTGTTGCAAGCCCCTTGAGGGTGGACTACTTCTGTTAGGAAGCTAGGGCCACGTACTACCATTGATGCGGATTCTGTGAGCAGCATCACCCAGTTGATGAAGCGAGGGGGTAATTGGAATTGATGGAGGCAGGCCCTAAGGTATTCCCAGTTTACTCTATCATAGGCCTTCTGTTGGTCCAAGAGAACAAGTGCCCCAGAGGCTGTGGACTGGCACACATTGGCCACTGAGTGCATGTTGTCCCAAATCGACCTTCTGGGTATGAAACCAAATTGTTCTGGGGAGATGGTGGCCGATGCTACAATTCCTAAACAGTTAGCCATGATTTTTGTTAAAATTATTGTATCCGTGTTAGTTAAAGAAATGGGGCGCCAGTTGGCTAAGTCTAGCTTGTCCCCTTTCTTGAAGAGTGTGACGGTGATTGCCTCTAGTCCTCCTGGCAGGAGGCGCATTTCCAAAAGGCTCTGGTTAAGTGAGGCCAACAGTAGTGGGGATATATATTTAAAGTACTTTTTATAGAATTCATATGGAATGCCATCCGGGCCTGGGCATTTTAAGTTTGGTGCACCGCAAATAGTTGTCCATAATTCATTTGGAGTAATCAAATTCATTATTTCCAGGTATCAAGAAATGGTGCGGATATGTGCTCAGTCAAGAAATTCTGCCACTTTGGCTGGCTGAATTGGATCAGATCGGTACAACTTGGAGTAATACTTTTGTGTTTTGATTGTCACTTTGGCTGGCATATCTGTAATGGAATCATCTGATCTTCGCACCTGTGTGCAGGCCACGCTCTGGCGTGGTGCAAAATTTTTGTTAAAAAATATGCAGTACACTTGTCACCTTTTGTGATACATCTAGCCCTGAACTGAACACAAACCAATATTTTTGTTGCCTTTTGAGCGCGTTGAGGTGGGTGGCTGCCTCCGCCCACTTCCAGCCCCATGCAGAGCTGTATCCTGTAGCTGAGATGTTGGACTCCAGGAGTGCCAACTCTGCCAGAGCGCGCGAAATGACAGCCAATGTGGCTCGTGAGCGGTTGGAGGAGAGGGTGGCGAGATTGGCGGATGGTATCTTCTTAGAAAGTTGCCATGTGGAAATGGGGTCCACACAAAACGGTGCAACAAACTCTTTTGCCAAAGTTGCTGATTCCATCCACATGGAAAATCCTGGCGACGCGAGCTTGGGGGGCAGATTTTGCACCAAATTAGGGCCTTAGCAGCTGTGACAGGTAGGTGGTAGGTTATCGAGACCAGTCAATGGTCAGAGAATTCCATTTTTGTTGTTTTAAAGTGGGATATGTGGGGTTGGAATTTTACCAGCATAAGGATAAGGTTGATGCGGGACATGGACCTTGATTGGCCATTGTTGACGTGGGGGCGCGTCATGTTCTTGAGCAGCGGGGCTTGCTGTGGCAGCGCATCCATTAACCCAAGGATGGCCTTTAGAATGCGAAGTTCAACGTGGCCCTGGGGGGCGTGGGAGGAGGAAGGCCACCAGTCTGTTGGAGTGTTTAGCCAACAGTTCATGTCGCCAACTACGAAAGGGTCTGAGGGTAGTGGGAGGGATTTGACTGATGAGAAAAATTCCTGACGCCCTCATGCACCATTTGGGGCATAGATGTTGATGATAGCATGTACCACGTCAGCCCACAAAAAGGTGACAACAAGGACTCGGCCATTGAGGAAGGTTTCTGACGATAAAAATGAAAAAATTATTTTCCAAATTAGCACCCCATAGTGCTTTGACCAAAAGGACAGGGATGGGAGGAGCATTGTTTTCCAAGCCTCCTCGGAACCTCATGGACAGTGGGACTACTGGATGGCCAGGATATCCTTGGGTAAATTTTGTTGTAAAAAACTCAGTTTCCTAGCCCGGGATGGCGAGGCCTTGAGTCCGGCGATATTCAACGTCCCTAAAGTGAAGGTTTCCCCATTGCACCTTAGGTGCAAGGGGTGGGCACCTGGGCCCACTAGCCTCCTCTAGATCCCCATGGGCCTTCATGGCAGCATGGGTGTTTGCAGCAATGCTATTGGTATTTTTGTTAATATTTGCATAAAGGTTTGCGTAGGCTTTTGCCTTCACTTTTTGTTTCTTCGACATTGGACGAATTTTTTGCAGTGCGGATGAGTTTGGTGCACCATTGAGTGGGGCGAAATTTTTTTTTCAGGTAGGTTGAAGGCCAAGTCAGTTTCAACCAGAGCTTGGTTGCAAAGATCGGAAGAATTTGAGTCACCCATCAGACTCTCAGATTGGGTGGCCCAATTGGTATGGGCTTCCCAATCTGATTGGTTGGTGGATTCCCAATTTGCTTCTGCCGCAAAGGTTTCGATGTCCTCCTGGCGTTGGGAGTGTGGGATAGTGGTGGTGACTTTGGCCGCTTCCTTGGCCACAGCCCTGCGGGCCTGCTTGGCCTTCTTCCGCTCTTTCAGGGAAATAGGTCTTACCAGAAGGTAGCAGCCTTGTGCTCCCAATGGGAAAGCCTCTTTGGTGCTTACAGTTGGTTTGTAGTGCGCCTCTCCGGTGGCCATGGCCGCTGAGGGGTGCTCTTGGAATGTGACGCCCTCCTTGGTGGGGCATATTTGTGCCTTATGGCCAAACGCGTCACAGTGGGTGCAGATGGGGGGCGCACTGTCCACAGTTACCCAGAAAGGGTGGGTGGTATGCCCTTTGATGTTAATAAAAGTGGAGTGTGGGATCTGGGTTAGGTCCTTCACAATCTCCTCGGTTGGGGTCAGAACTGTGATGGCTTTGCCGGTGCACAGGTGTGGCATTAGCATAAAGCGTTGCATTTCAAAAAATTGTATTTCGCCGTAGTTGGCGAGACCATCTTTCAGGTGTTGCTCCAAAATATCACGTTTTACCGTAGTAGGCAAGAAGTCAAATGTGAGGAAAATTTGGTTGGATTTTGTCCATCTAGTGCATTTTGTTTTGATGACCCGTTGCCCTTCAGGGAGGTCAATCACTACACGCACTGCAGCAGCCTCATCTGCTGCCTCATTGTTTTTGAAACCTAGGTCCAGCCAACCGCATGACATGGAATGAGGTGCGACGTACACCACAGTTGGGAAAAAAGTGTGCACATCCCCACAAAATTTCTCCCATAAAGCTGTTTGTTGGATGTCCAGAAACACATGGACTCCGTATTCTACCGATGAAAGTGGCTGGGAGTGCGGCGTATTGATGTACTGGTTGCATTGTGCTTGTCAAGTGAGGATTTCTGGGGAAATAGTGACCGCCAGTTTTTTGAATTTTTTTCTATTCCGCTAGTTTCTCCAGGGCGTTTTCAAACGTTTGAGGCCGTGGGCCTCCCACCTGCTCCTCTTACCTTACTTGCCCAACTGCTCCCTGACATGGGCGCAGACTAATCTCTTTATGAGATTTATCAAACTAGATTCAGACTTGAATTGAATGGGTTGCAAAAGTGATTGCAACGAGAGAGAAAAATTTTTCCTCAACACTCCATATGAAAAAGTAAATTAAGACATCCAGAATTTGGGGAAAATGACCCAAAAATAGCTTGGAAGTTGACTGATGCTATCAAGATGAAATTGAAGTCCAAACCTGTAAATTTTGGATTTAAATTTGAAAAGTAAGCCATACTACCGTGGTTCAGCTTAGCAGCTCTCCATCATACCAACATAAGACCCAAAATTCTGCTAATGGTAGGATGATGGGTTATTATTATAATAAATTTTCAATTTAATCTAATCTAATTAAATTATATTATCTGAAAAATTTCTTTATTAGTAATTCTATTTAATTCAAGTGATATATGTGCAACAGTTACATGAGTTGGAGCCTTTTCAACATCTCCCTAACGCGCCCAACCATAGTCCTCTGTAATCTGCGTTGCCTTGTGGACCTTGGCTGCCCTCTTGTGGGTCTTGGCGTAGCCACATCAATGGCCAGGTCATTCCTTTGCACACTGGAATTCTAACATTACAACCCAGCCAAAAAATAAAAATGTGCACTAGTTGGTTCAATATCTTGAGTGAAGGACTCTGCCACCAACCTAAGTTTACTTTTCCTATTTGAGAGTTATCCTTATTGTTGTCCATGAAATACTCTTGTACAATAATAAAGCAAGTATTGGCTTGGGCACTGCAACACAAAATCCCTTTGTTTCCCTCGCTTCTTTGTAAGAAGCCAGAGTTCTAGGCTACCCCTAGTTTGCTCACGTTAGGCCACATTCAGGTGTTTAAATATAACACAAGGGGAGAAACAAGAATAAGAGTGGTTAATTTCACTGAGGAAGGGATAAACCTCGCGCTCTTTACTAAAGCATCAATTGCCCCTATAAATGCAAAAATTTTCACAGAGTACAATATTATGAAGTCACACACTCACAAACTGGAACTAATTCGCCTCTCTGAGGCTGACGTTACCCCCTCATAAGGGGCTGAAGAAGCCATAATGGTTCATTTGGGCCATATTCACTATAAGGAATATCCCTCATATCTTGTTATCTCAAATGATCCTTTGGAGAAGGTTGTGATTCCCATAAACTCTGCGGCCCCAGCTATCATTTCCTATCACATCTCCCTTGTCCATCAGGTGGAGGAGAAGCGTTGCGTGAACCCTGTTTATATGATATTTCAGATGCGCATCCCTTATCAGATTTTGATGATCCTTTTCTTCACCTTTGTCTTACAAAAGGGCAGCAGTTAAGACCACTCAGTTTGTCATCAGAGGATCAAGGCTCAAAAACACTGGGTAAAGACATCTGATTCAGCCCTTTGCTCCCTTAATGTTTTGAGTAAAGTTGGTTGTGCTTACTTTTCCCCCAAAACTATTAAGTAGGGCAACTTATGGCAACAGTAACTGCCATGATAGATACTGGTGCCACAGGGAATTACATTGGCATCAGAAGTGCAAGCTTTGGATCTGCCTTTCACTTCAGGTTCCTCAGTTCTAAGCATTCAGGGTCCTTAAGCTCAAAATCCTCTTTTTAAATACCTGCGTTTTTTGGCCCATTCTTATGAATTTATAGCACATTTCTTGGTAATCCCTGAGTTTCTATACAAGTAATTCTGGGGTAGGTTGGTGGCGCAGCATTCCAGTAAGTATTGAATTGGAGTTAAACATGTTAGCCTTTAACTTCAATGCTCACTCAGGAGAAATTCTCCTTTTACCTACCTTGGCAACCGGCAATGCTGTGGTGGCAACTGTAGAATACCCTACTATGAATATTGTGCCAGAGCTGCCTACTTTGCCCTTTGTCCTTGTTCCATTTAAGTCAGTTTTTGACGTGGAAGAGGCCAAAAAGCTGCCAAAATCACTCAAGTTTACTTGAGTTAAGTTAACAGTGGATCTCATTAAGATAAACTGTCCCCTGTATCCATACACAGCTGAAGTGGACTAGGCGCTAAAGACATGTATTGATGACATGTGTTAAAAGTTAGGAACTTCTCAACGAGGTTAAAGACTGATAGTTCCCCAAAAGTTAACTGCACAGGTTTGATATGTGCTCAATTCGCGTTGTTTTATAGTAGTTTATAAATGATTGATAATAGTATAAAGACTATTATCCATAGTTGAATAGATAACCCATTATGGTCCAACGCAGACCTGTACTTCTCCATGAAATACCCTTAATGTCAATTTTAGGACTTCTTCCCTTACCCGCCTAACTTAATTCACTCTCAGATCCACAAGTTTATGGCCTTTCGTCTCATCACACTAAGTATGCAGCACTTCCCATCTAAGTTAAGCCTCTCTTCTAAATCCATAAAACTTACTCTTTATATTACAAAGGATCCCCAATTATGGCACACATCAATAATTCCTGAAGATGAATAGAACATAAAAGGGGTTTGGCATAGTCAGGATGGGCGTTCCATTATTTCCCCTCATGACACAAGTTTGGATCCCATCATGGCATAAATCATATTTCTGTGCCAAGAGGATATCAATACATGTGGATTTGCGCATCATGCCTTGATCTTACCAAAATGAATTAGTGAAGCTACATCATGTAATCCTGGCCTATCAGAACATGCGCAGGAAGGTTTTACCCCCTGTAGAAAATTTATAGGTCTGGTTAATATAATCGGCCAATAACCCCTATAAACTTATTACTTGCACAGGTTTGGTTCTTGTGCAATTTGTCTTCGTTGTATAGTTTTTATATAATCGATTGATAATAGTATGATGACCATTATCCATAGTTGAATGCTAAGCTTCGATCTTGGCCCAACGCTCAGCCAGTAATTCACTTGAAATACTTGAGATGTCTAAAAATAGGGATTTGTTCCCTCATACCATTTAGCCCAATATTCTCTGAGATACCCTGGTGACAGTTTATTCAGTTTGACACACAGTTGGCAGCAATCTCCCATTTGTTTCAACTTCTTCTCCGTATCTCCACTCAGATCCTTGCTCTTTTCCTTGAAGAGTCTCCAAATTATTGCACACAGCAATAATATCCCAGAAGAAAAGAATAGAACAAAAGAAAGCTGATAAAAAATACTTACTATAAAACTATATACCAGATAAAAACTATTTAGTTATTGGTGAATTTTAGGGAACTTATAGTGGGAAATTTGGCGCCCAACCTTCAATTGAAACCTCTTCAATGAAATGGCAGCCGTTGCCGTTGAATCAGCCATCCTTATCTCAGCAGCGATGGTCTTCCACATCCTGACTAGGTTTCCATTGTTGGATATCCTTGAAACCTAAAATGAAAAGTCAGAAAGTGTCCCTAACGTTTTCCTCTCAATCCAAGTGAGCCAACCATACTTGGCTAGCGACCTGCTTAGGTAATGGGACTTGTTACCCATTAAGGCTGGTCATGAACCAATTGACTAATTTTGCTAGTTGCAGGTGGCATCACTCACCTCGCAACTTACTACTTACATTCCCAATCAGTCAGTGATGAAACCTGACCGATTTCAATTGAGACAGCTGATAGTTAATCACTATCAGATGCCCCTATTTTGTCAGAAACTCTGAACAACGAGATCTTAAGCATTCATCCAGATCAATCCACAATGGATCTGACCAGGCGAATATGAATAAGTCCCTCAAAAACAGTTACTCCAAAATCAGGGTCAACCAATTTCAAATTCACCTCGCATTAAGAATCATTTCCTAGTGATTTCTGGTAATCTAGCCAGCAAATATGGGCAAAAATCCCAACATATCCACCCTCTTGCCTAGATTTCCAGCGAGAAAAAGATCAGGGTAGGAGAACACCACTTCAGACAATCAGCCAAATACTTAATTTACTCAAGCAGAGTACAATTGTCAATACTCAATACTGCTCTGGACGACCTTTGTCATTCAGTTCTCTTCCTCTTCCTCCTCACTACCACCTACTCAGAGCTCAGTCCCCACTATCTACTGTCATGCCAGACTGATCAATTTAATTCTGATAATATTAGTCCTAGGATCTGGGCTTCCCCCATCAGGGCATATGACCAGCTTTCATATTCAGGATTTTTGGTCCAGCGTCCTCAATTTCCTAATTTTCTCCTTGTCCTAGACAGGAGACTCTTACCATCAATGTTCATTCACAGCCCAATTAAGAATGCTTATTTATGTTCGCCCTTTTTATCTTTTTCTCATAACCTCTCGGCTCATATCATTCTTAATTCTTCTCCAAAAAGCTTATTCCATTAATTTTGAGATTAATTTCTCTAAAATTTGAGCTTAATGGATTGTAGAGTGCATAATGTCAATTTCCATATAAGTCTGACATCCCCCTCTCATCCAGCTCATATGTTGAATTACAAGTCGTGGTACCAACAGCTACTCAATAGTTTGTTTTAACAAGATCTTCTGATCTTCCAGCAGATGAGTCGGGCTGTGTGATGGAACCTCTTCTATGGTCCTTCCAGGACTCATACTCTTAGTCTGGCACCAATGGATAGTCCTTTCATGGAACTACCAGAAACAGTAACCAACTCTTCAGAAACCAGGCTAGCGATCATTTTGAACGATTTGTGGCCAATTCTCACTCTGTCATCAGATCCAGAGTTGATTTCAAAATTTTTCTGGATTTGGCTCCTTTTGCAGATGCCCCAAACATCATCATTGATGCTCCTGAAATAATGCCCTTCACTCCTGATCACTCTCTTCTTGTAAGATCAGACTTGCTTCCTGAGTTCCCCTTCTGAATCAGTCAATATTACAAGCCAGCTGACTTGGCCATTGAGCTCACCATCAGCAACAGCATTCATTTTAAAACTCCCCTACACAGAATTGAGAGTCCAAGTCACTGAGGCTTTATCCTAGCGTTGAATCCCTTAATATTGAGAACACCCTAGATCGTGATATTGCTGATTATGCTCTACTATTTGCCAGCCAAGTCCTTCAAAGTTGGGCCACAAAGCTTCCACCTCTCCCAGGTTCCATCACTCCTTCTTCTTTAGCTTCTGAGAAGCTCATAGTCATCGCTTGCAGGATGCCATTCCTCCTTGCATGACTATATCATTTCTGGCGCTTCCATAAATATCTTCTGCTGATGGCTTCAATAGGTGGCATGATTTGGTAACTCCCATCTATAATCCCTTGTTCACTGCCAGCCCATATGTCTGGTGTTCTTGACAAAGCCCGTTGGCAAGCATTCAAGACCAATCTTCCAGCTCCATCAAAATATCAGGATTACTCAGGGTTATTTGCCAATTGCCTCTTCATGTACTGTTGCTTCCCTCCCCGCTCCAGGGTTTTATGATTGGCTTCTTCTACTATCTCAATTTCCTTTCCCCTAGTCACTTTCTCGCAAGGATCTCAGTCTGCTCAAAGAACTTAGTTTTGTGTAGGTTTAGACCTCACTAGCGTCCAATCTCATAGATTTTGACAGGTTATTCATTCCTAAAACGATCCATTCTCCTTCCCCCAAGAGGCGACATAGGCGGAATTATACCCATATTGAGGATAATCAATAAAAATAAAAATTATAAAATATACTAGTTTTTTTGTATAAAGTTTTATAATTTCTTTTCCAATATTTTTATCAGTCTTTTATTTTTTCTTCAGTTTTTTTCATGGGAATTGACCTTGTTTTGGTTCAGCGATCCATCTTTTTTATCTTTACCCCAAAATGGATTCTAGGTATTCTTAAATCTACAAGATTTCTATGGTTCAGAGATCCTTTTTTTTGGACTTGACCAATCATCAGGACATGACCAACTTAATGGTCCATCAGTCCTTCAGGAACTCTTTTTTTCATTGATCCATCAGTTCAAATACTTAGCATGGACTCAATTTACTACTCTTCCATCCAAGAGGTTCTTGATGGAATAGGCGTCCGTCGCCATCTTGTTTATAATCTCAAAATAGATCCAACCACACAGCATCCAGTTTTTTTCTCCTGAAACCGTGTATTGCAATAAACAACTCTTTTGCTGATTTGATATTCTGCTAAGGCCAGTCAGTTCTTATCATCCGTCAATTTCACTCATATCCTTTTCTTCAATGTATTTAATTTATTGCGGGGAAGGCTGACCAGGGGATGGACACTTCTGATAAGACATGAGGAAAAAGAAACACAGTAATAGGGAGGCACCCCGGAGAAGCTAATGCTGTCTCTTGTTGCCAACGGGAACGCCACTACTGGGAGGGGGAACGTGTATAGGGACTGTAGTTATGATTGAGCACGTGTGGACGAAGGGGTCAGATGTGATGAACCAGACTGAGAAACCAGGAGGAGACCAACTGACGGCGACATGGCAGGAGGTAACCAAACAACCAAACTTGAAAGTGGTCCACTAAGTGCAACTGGACCGGTGGACAGCTTCTGGAAGGGTGTGGTTGGAGCCTTTGATGGCATCCAAGACAATCGTGTGGATAGTTCACATGGCGATTGTGACCACCAAAGCACTGAGGGAGGGTGGAAGAGGGGAGACCATAGTTAAAGCAAACATATCCCTAGACAAACTGAAGGGATGTGCCTGATCCTGGAAAAGCAGACGTTGCACCTCACGCCAGATCGCTTTAGATGTAGGGCACTTCTCCAGGCAGTGAAACAGCGTTCCATACTGGACACACATGACACAGGATGAGTGCAAAGAATTAGAGCGCTCAGCAGTGCGGTACACTCGCCTCAAGCAGAGCCACATGTGGGAACAGATATGAGGCTGCAGAAGAGGGTGGTGGGCGTATTTACAAATCGTTTTCTGGGATTTAAGGGAGTAAGGGATGTCAATCATGTCCAGGTAGTCCACTCTAGACAAGGACTGGGGCCTCGTGAGTATCAAACCGTTCAGAATGGGTAGTCCCTGTACCTCCTGGGTGAACCAAGGAGAGGGGCGCCCCTCTGGGCAGTGTGTACACAAATATGAATTCTCCACTCAGCGCTCCGCATGGAGAGGAGAATTCGTTTGAAGTGGGGTGCGGTTCCAAGGGGACCTGCGGCCAAAGGATGGGAAGCTAGATACTTCATCAGAGAGTGAGGGTGTGACGGATTGGTAAGGCCCAGGGCGCAGGAGAAGTTAAAGTGGACCGCATGGGACCAGTGTTGGGATGGAAGGGTAGGGATGGTAACAGCAGAGATCCAGGTGTCTAGGATTTTTGCAGCATGGGCCTCAAAATTGAGCAGGCCCATGCCTCCACTATGGCGAGGGCCAAACATGACCTCTAGTCGCACTGGCAGTGGGCGGCCCGACCAAAGCCACCCTTGCAGAAGGGCATATAGTGACTTGAAGAAACCTGGGGAGAAAGCGATGACGTGGGCCCCAAAACAAACTTTGGAGAGGAGCATAGAGTTGGCTAGTACTACCCTGCCGGTAAGGGAAGTAGGGTGGGCTCTGAGGGAGGCGATGCGCTTTGTCACATTTTCCAGAATACAGTTTTCCATCACCGTTGAGGCATACCCGCCTGCCTCCAACCACACCCCCAAATGGCGGACCAGCCCAACAGTAGGGCGTGGCACAAAGGGGAGTACAAGTGGGGCAGTGTGTGATGGGCGAGGAAAGCAAGCGCGTGTGCTAGCAGATGGGGTGGACTGGATACAGGGCGCTGAGGCCCAGCGGGTTTGATACCGACCAAGGAGAATGATTAAAGTTTTGGAGGTGTTGAGTGCACCATTACTTACCGGGGAGCAAACCTGGATAAGAGCTTCAAGCTTGAGTGCATCATGATTGTTAGACACCCCAACCACACAGTCATAAGCAAACGCCAACATTTTGACTGGGGCTTGGCCTTGCACTTGGACCCCAGCAAGGTGGGAATTCACGTTTCAAAGGAGTGGGTCCAGGATGAAGTTATATAAGAGTGGGCTAAGGGGGTCCCCTTGGCGTAGTCCCCTTTGAGGGTGGACTATGTCCGTGAGAAAGCCAGGGTCACGCACAGCCATTGTGGCAGATTCCGTCAGCAGGATCACCCAACTGATGAAGTGAGGGGGTAGGCGGAATTGTGGAGGCAGGCCCTGAGGTATTTCCGGTTTACTCTATCATAGGCCTTCTGTTGGTCTAAAAATACAAGTGCACCAGAGGCCGTGGACTGATAGGCGTTGGCTACAGTGTGCACATTGTCCCAAATCGACCTTCTAGTATAAAACCAAGTTGTTCTGAGGAGATGGTAGCAGAGGCAACAATCCCTAGACGGTTAGCTATAATTTTAGTCAAAATTTTTGTCAGTGTTTGTTAGAGAAATGGGGCGCCAGTTGGCCAGGTCTAGCTTATCCCCTTTTTTGAAGAGCGTAATGGTGTAGGCCTCTTGCCCTCCTGGTAGGAGGCGCGTTTTCAAAAGGCTCTGGTTAAGAGAGGCAAGCAACAGTGGGGATAAATATTAGAAGTACTTCTTATAGAATTCATAAGGAATGCCATCAGGGCCAGGGCATTTTCTATTTGGTGCACTGTGGATGGCAGACCAGAGTTTGTCTGGAGTAATCATATTCATCAACTCCAGGAAACAGGAAATGGTGTGGATGTGTGCTATCAAGAAAATTCGCCATTTCAGCTGGCAGAATAGGGTCATATTGGTACAATTTGGAGTAATAGTTTTGTATCTCGATCGCCACTTCAGCTGGCGTATCCATACAGAATTGTCTGGCCTTCGCACCTGTGTGCAGGCCAAGCTTTGCGCGGTAAAAGAATTTTCAAAAAAATAAGCAGAGCACGTGTCACCCACTGTAATGTGTTTAGCTCTGTACTGAACACAAACCTGATGCTTGTGTTGCCACTAAAGCACATTGAGGTGGGCGGATACTTCCGCCCACTTGAAACCTCAAGCAGGGCTGTAGCCCTTGGCTGGGACGTTGGACTCCAGGTGGGCCAGCTCTGCCAGAGCGCGCGAGATGACCGCAGAGGCGATTGTGAATGTCGGGAGGACAGGTGGCAAGTGTATCAGATTGTGTCCGCCTTGAAGGCTGACCAGGTAGAAATTGGATTAGAACAAAACGGTGCGATAAATACTGGAGCTTTGGTCACAGATTACATACATGAGGAAAATCATGGTGACACAATTTTGGCCGGGCGGAGTTTGCACCAATTTATAGCTTGAGCAATGGGGTTGGGTATGTGGAAGGAAATTGAAACCAACCTGTGATTGGAGAAATTGATCTTCATTGTGGTGAAATGGAAAATTGGGTACAAAATTTCAACAGTGCAAGGATAAGGTCAATGCGGGACATGGACCTTAACTGGACGTTGTGGACGTGGGGGCACAACATGCTTTTGAGAAGCAGAGCATGATACGGCAGCGTGTTGATCAACCCTAGGGTGGCCTTGAGGATGCGTAGTTCTATATGTCCCTGTGGTGGGGAAGAAGAGGAAGGCCAGCGGTCAGTGGATGGGTTCAACCAACAGTTCATGTCACCAACGATGAAAGGGTCAGGGGGAGCTAGAAGGGATTTGACCAACAAGACAAAATTCCTGATGTTCTTGTGCACAGGTCGGGGAATAAATGTTGACAATAGCGTGCACTACATCAGCCCACAAAAAATTGACAATGAGGACGTGGCCACTAAGGAAGGAATCAGAAAATAAAAATTTAAAATAATTGTTTTTTCTGATAAGCACCCCACAGTGCTCAGACCAGAAGGATAGGGAAGGGAGGAGCATGGATTTCCATGTTTCCTCAGAACTGCGCGGACAGTGGGACTCCTGGATGGCCAGGATGTCCACGGGTAAATTATGTTGTAAAAAACTCAGTTTCCTAGACCAGGATGGCGAGGACTTGAGTCTGGCGATGTTTAACATCCCTAAAGTAAAGGCTCCCCCATTGCACCTTAGGTGCAAGGGGAAGGGGCACCCAAGCCCTTCAGCCTTCTCTTGTTCTCCCTGGCACTTTTGGCGCCTCATGTATGTGATGTAATGTAGTCAGAAGAATGGGTAGCTTTAGAAGTCAGGTTTGCGTTGGCTTTTGCCTTTGCTTTTTGTTTCTCCACTGCAGAACGAGATTTTTGTGGTGCGTGCATTTTCAGTGCACCAATCAAAGTTTTTGAATTTTCAGCTGGGAGGTTGGAGACCGAGTTGGTTCCAATCAAGGCTTGGGCGCATTAGCCAAATGAGGTTGACTCGCCCATCAGGGCTTCAGCTTAGGCGGCCCAATCTGCTTGGGCATCCCAATCTGATTGGTCAAGAGAATTATGAGGCTTCTACCGCGAAAGTCTCAATTTCCTCCTGGAGCTTGGAGGGCGGGATAGCAGAGGCGAGCTTGGCCGCCTCCTTGGCGGCCGCCATGTAGGCCTTTTTGGACTTATTCATATCTTGTGGGGATATTGGGTGCACTACTAAGTAACAACCTTGTGCTCCCCACGGGAAGGCCTCCTTTGTATCAGCAATTGGTTCATAGTGGGTCTCCCGGTGTTCATAACTTCTAAGGGATGCTCTTGGTATGTGATGCCCTCCTTGGAAGGGCAGGTGTGTGCCTTGTGGCCAAACGCATCACAAAAGGCGCAGTTGGGAGGTGCGCTGTCTACGGTGACCCTGAAAGGTTGGGTGGCTTGCCCCTCAATAATGACAAAAGTGGTATGCGGTATTTGGGTTAGATCCTTAACTATCCCCTCATCTGTGGTTAGGACTGCAATCACTTTCCCGGTGCACAGGTGTGGCATCAGCATAAAGCGTTGCATTTTGAAGGTTGTATTTCACCATATATGGCGAGCCCAGCCTTCAGGTGTTGTTTGAGCATGGCGTATTTGATCGTAGTGGGCAGAAAGTCAAAAGTTACAAAAATCTGGTTTGATTTGTCCATCTGGTGCACTTAGTTTTGATGACCCGCTGCCCATCTGGGAAGGTCTAACACAACGCGCACCATTGCAGCTTCGTCCACTGCTTCTTTGTTTTCAAAACTGAGATCCATCCAACTGCATGGCATAGAATGAGGTGTAACATGCACCACATTTGGGAAATGAGTTTTCACATCCTTACAAAATTTTTCCCATATCGCCATCTGCTGAACATCCATGAATACCCATACTCAGTGTTCCACCAACAATAGTGGTTGGGAGTGCGGCATATTGATGAATTGGTTGCAGCGTGCTTGCTAGGACAAAATTTCTGGGGAAATAGTTACCACCAGTTTTTTGTTTTTGTCTATTCCGCCAGATTCACCGGGGCATTTATGAACTGTGGATGTCGCGGGGCCAACTCCTGTGCCCTTTACCTTACTTGCCAAACTGCTCCCTGACATGGGCGCAAACTAATCTCCTCGGTGAGATTATCAAACTAATACCTGACTTGAATTGAATTTGTTTCAAAAGTGATTGCAACGAGAGAGAAAAGTTTTCCTTTTCTTCATGTAGTATCAAATGCTTGTGGTTGCATTTTGACTAGGATAATTGTCAATCGGTTAAAGTACTGTTTGGAACTCATCCCCAATGTTGGTTCCACCACCAAATATAAAATTGGCGGCAACGTAACCTTCCTCCCATATAGCAATTTAAATGGCATTTTTTCCATTGTTGTATAATGACTGATATTGTAGATGAACGTCACCAAACTCAGGTACGTTCCTCATGCAAAAGTCCTTCCTGTAACCAGCTTCTTCTTTGTCGCAGCCAGCGTTCTATTCACTCATTCTAACAGTCCGTTGATCTCTGGCTGGTAGGGTACAGACACGACTCCTTAAGATCCCCATTTTCTCATTTAGTTGTGGGATCACATGAGATGTGAAGTTTGTCCCATTATCGCTAAGCAGGACCTGCAGGCATCTATGTTGGTATACTACTTGATACAGGATGAACTTTGCAGTGCTGGTAGCTTCTACTTTTTCTAGGGCCTTCATATCAACCTATCTCATCAGATGGTCAATAGCAACTATCATGTACTTGACTCCCCCTGTGCTCATTGTCAGAAGTCCCATCACGTCAATGGACACCATATGCCAGGAAAATCCATGGCGGACCAATTGGTATCCAGTTGTATTCGTATGTGGCTTGTGCAGCTGGAACTTCATACAACAAGTTAGATTTTCCGTGACACCATAGTTGATTGACTCCCAGTAGTAGTATTGGCAAATATGGTTGGTTGTTTACCTCAGGCCTTCATGCTCAGCAACCTTATAAGTGGCTTGAACGATAGCTGCTCTTTCTGATGGCTTTGGGAATAATGATTACTCCCCATTAATTGTACTAAACACTTGTCCATCCTTGTTCTTGGTGTTTTCTATTGATTTTTGAAGCGCAGCTTGGATTTCTCAGGGCTCGTTCCAAATTTCTCCGTTGACCATTCTATGGTATAACTCATCAGCCTGCAGGTACACCATCTGGACCTATGATAACCACAATAAGCCATCCGCATTCTGGTGAGAAGCCATTGCTCAGTGTACAATCTCATAATCATAAGACTGTAGTTTAAGTGCCCATCAGGCCAGTCATCCTTCTGATTATCTCAAATTGTGGAGCCAACGCAATGAGGAGTGGTCTGTCACCACTTTAAAAGTGTGTTCCATGGATGTACACCCTAAAACTGCTTACAGGCATAAATGACCGCAAGGCAAACACACTAAGTTACAGTGTAGCTCCTCTCAGCGGCTGAGAGTGTCCAGCTTACATATGCCACCAGATGTTCATCCCCAAGTTCATCTACTTGGCTTAATACGGCGCTGATCACCATTAACAAAGTATCAGTTTGTAGAATAAATTCTTGATTTAAATTCAGATATTTTAGAAAATTGAAGAATCTATTAGATACCGGCGTAGCTCATCAGAAAATTTCTGGGCTTCTTCATTCCATATGAATCCTTTCTTTAATTCTTCAATAGATGGAATAAGGTTTCAGCAAATCAGGCAAAGTCCCAAATAAATCTTCTGTAGTATTCGACCATTCCAAGGAACACTTGGATATCTCAGACACTCTTTGGTACTGCCATTTATTCTATGGCTTCAATCTTCTGGGCTTGCAACTGCACTCCACTAGAGTTATCATGAATCCCAGATATTCCAACTCTTTCTTGAAGTTGACACTTCCTCAGCTTAATCTTCAGGTTGGTCATGGACAGTCACTTGATATTTCTTCCAAGTGGTGTAAATGGTCAGTAAATGTCCTACTAAACACATTGATATCGTCCAAGTACACCAGGATTTATGACAACTTTAATTCGCTCAGTATAGCGTCCATGGTCCTCTGGAACATTTCAGGCACATTTCATAGACCCTGAGGCATCCTCATCAGTTGATATAGCCCCTGCGCAGTAATAATTGTACATTTCTCTTGGTCTTCCATTGAAAAACCGTTTTGCCAATATCCTGATATCAGATCCATCACGGAGAAATAATTTGCTTTTCCCAAACAATCTAGCACATCGTTAATTCTCAGTAGGGGATGTGATCCTTCTTTATAATCTTATTCAGCTTCTGGTAGTCAATCACCACCCAATTAGAGCCATCCTTTTTCTTCCTGATAAGAATTAAACTTTCCCAGGGACACGGCGATGGAACTAGAAGCCAATGTTTCACTAGTTTTCTGATTTTTTCTTCCACTAATGCTTCAGCCACCTTCAACTATAGAATTGGTCTCATCCTTATCAGCAAATTTTCCCCAGTATCAACCTTGTGGATCACATCTCTCGCATATCCCAAATCATGGTTGTCCTGGGAGAATACTTACTGATACTTTTTAGACAATCCAAGAACCTCCTCTTGCTGTTCTTCCATCAGATCAGCAAGTTGCTCTCGATCAAGCAATAGGTTGATACTCTTGGTTACCCCAGCTAATAATCCCATCTCATCAAGAGTCCCAAAATCGTGAAATCTCCTCAATTAGGCCGCTGGGATTAAATGAACAAACGTGATGATCTGATTCTTCCTTATCTTCATCAGTTTTTCACTTAAATTTGCCAGGAGAACCCGAATTTCTCCATGGCCCAGCATTATTATTCCAGGAGCCACCAAAGGATCTACTCTGGACTTCTTCCAGGGGCTTCTGACCTCCCCATACAGCAGCTCAGGTATCTCCAATGTCACCCCATGTCAACTATCATATGTGATCCTAGCGGTATGGCTTTCTCATTCTTGATCCTCAGAGGAACTCCCCGGCTCTCTAGGATTTCTTTCAGCATTTCTCGTCACTTCCTGCCAACTAATTGGTATCAAATTAGGAGAATGCTTTATTGTATATCAAGTTGATGAAGTTTTATTTCCTATTCAGTGGAGCTTCTACAACCTTCTGATAGACCAATGATAACGTCTGACCCAATATGGTCAACATATTATCCTCAAAGTTACCTTTAACTCTGTAATTGCATAGAATTCCATCCCAATCAGAATGTCATAGTTCTGGTTGGCCAAAACTATGGCTGGCACAGATACCACAGAGGACCTGAATTGAAGTGGCAAAGTGCTATATGCTCCACATGAGATGGTGGTATTTGGCCCAGCTTCCCCATACTCCTTCTTGTGTTATAAGTCAGTTGATATCTTCATCCTTTTCACCAGCTTGGTTGAGACAGTGTTAATGGGCTCTCTCCTGTCAATAATTGCCCTCGTCTGTACATGATTCACTTGTATATCTATATAAATACACTCAGAGTATTGTAAGATAGTGTTTACTGAGTGTATAGTAGCATTATTAGCCAAAAAAGGTGTGAATTATTTGTGACACTAAATCAGGAAACAATTCCTTTATTGTGCTGAGGGGTATTGACAGGTTTGCCTCATCTAATTGGACTTTGGACAATTCTTCAAGATTATCAGTGGGCTTAACTTTGTCCACCAGTTGTCAGTCACATGGCTGGGCAACTTCCTTGATTATCTCAGGGTCGATTCCCTTTTCCCCAGATCTTATCACCGTGTTTACGTCCAAATTGATCACTTGATACAGTTGATCCTGTATGTCTTTGTCCATAAGCAGATCAGTGATTTCAATTTCCTCATTCATGATATCAGGAGGAACAGGCCTCTCCGCAGCTCTAGACTGTTCCATGTCTAGGCTGCAGACACTTTTCTCAACACCTTTGCGGCAGCAGACTCTATCACTTGGACCACGTTGATTGGATCCTTTGACTTCATGCAATGTACAGAAAAATGTCCCTTCACTCCACATTGGTAGTAGACCTTCTCTATCTTATCAGTCCTCCTGAACTCTTTGAGCTTAACCCCCAGCATGGTTTGGTTGTTCATCTCTTTAGCACCCTTGTTCCCATTTTTGGGATTTGAATTTGTACTGGGTTAGATTTGAAACTTCTGTTTGGAGCATCAAAAAATGCTCCCAAGTTTTTAAAAATGTCTACCATCTGAGAGGTAGTAATTTCCATCATGAACATGGAAGACATCATTCAGTGCAAATTGTGATAGGGCCAAAGGGCCACTTGTAATACAATTCTAGCATCGAAGTCATCCAGTACCTTCACTTCAATCAGAATTTGCGATTCCTGGTAGAACCAATTCGCAAAGCTTGCTTAAGATTTGTCTTCATGGAACTGGATGCCCATAAACTCCTGTTTGCACTTTGACTTGTGCGTCAGGCTCCCAAATTCCTTCATGATGGCCGCCTTGGCCTCTGCATATGACCAGCTGTCCCCCTTCAAGTGGGGCAACACTAATTTCTGACAGTCAGTGTCTAGGTAATTTATGACCGTCAATGTCTTTTGATGATCACCATAGCCATACATAGTCATATCAAACAGTTTAAAGCCCTGGGCGTTATCCCAATGGAAAGTTGGCAATTTTAAGCGTTGCCTTTAGTTCCTCTGAGATATCTCTAGCCAATTCTCTAGGTTTGGCCACTCAGCTCACTTGGGGAGTGACTTTGGGCAGCATCTCCAAAATGGCAGCAAAAGTGGGCATCATGTTTCTTGGGGTATTAACTTCCCAAATATTGTATAAGGACTTTTTTCTTCGGAATTGGTTGCCACATATGGCTCATAATTGCATTTGTGAGTTTTTAGCTCCTCAACCTGTTTGATCAGTTGCTTAATGTCAGCGCTGAAATTTCTCAAATGAACATGATCTGCTTCACGCTCCTTTTTTAGATATAAGACCTCTTGAATTAAATACCCTTTTTTTCCTATTTAATTAAGCTACTTTTCCAAGTAATTCATTCCAAAAACACGCGTCATTATCAATCCCTTCCTCCATCATGGCGACTCTTTCTTCCAAGGCTGCAAATTCTCAATAATCCGCTGAGTTTAGGGAGTTCTGTTTAATGGTGGCTAACTCCATCCATAGTTTTCTTAACTCATCTTTATACAAAATCGTTCTAAGTTCTTCTACTTAACTAAGCCCCTGTAGTGAGCACCACTTTGTAAAAATTTATGAGGTCAGGCTATTATTATCAGCTAATAACCCCTATAAACTTATTACTTGCACAGGTTTGGTTCTTGTGCAATTTGTCTTCATTGTATAGTTGTTTAATATAATCGGATGATAATAGTATGATGACTATTACTCATAATTGAATGGAATTCTTAGATCTTGGCCCAATGTTCAGCCAGTATTTCTGCTTGAAATACTTGAGATGTATAAAAATAGAGATTTGTTCCCTCATACCATCTAACCCAATATTCTCTGAGATACCCTGGTGACAGTTTCTTCATTTTGACACACAGTTGGCAGAAATCCCTGATTTGTTTCCACTTCTTCTCAGGATCTCCACTCAGATCCTTATTCTTTTCCTAAAAGAGTCTCCCAATTATTGCACACAGCATTAATATCCCAGAGAAAGAATAGAACAAAAGAAAGCTGATAAAAAATACTTACTATAAAACTATATACCAGATAAAAACTATTTAGTTATTGGTGAATTCTAGGGAATTTATATTAGGGGATTTGGCTCCCAACCCTCAATTGACACCTCAACAATGAAATGGCAGCCGTTGTCATTGAACCATCTATCCTCATCTCAGCAGCGATAGTCTTCCCCATCCTGACTAGGATTCCGTCATTGGACATCCTCTAGACCTAAAATGGAAAGAGTCAGAAAATATGTCCCTTACATTTTTCCTCAATTTATGTGAACCAACCATACTTGGCTAGCGACCTGCTTAGGTAATGGGACTTGTTACCCATAAAGGCAGGTCATGAACCAATCAACTGAATCGCTAGTTGCAGGCAGCATCACTCGCCTCGCAACTTACTACTTACATTCCCAATCAGTTATCAATAAACCTGACTGATCCAAATCAGTACACCTGATTGTTAATCACTATCAGATGCCCCTATATTGTCAGCAACTCTACCCAACAAGATCTTAAGCATTCATCCAGATCAATCCACAATGGATCTGACCAGGTGAATATCCATAATCCCCCAAACATAGTTACCCCATATCAGGGTCAACCAATTTCCAATTCACCTTGCATTAGGGAATTATCTCTTAGCGATTCCTGGCAATCTAGCAGGCTGGGAATATGGGCATAAATCCTAACACCCCCAATACTTGTATTCTGTCCTCCACTCCTATATTTTTGTTTTATACTCCCTGTACCTTCTATCAGTGCAGTATAATTGTCCCAAGGTCAGTCCACCTAGGATAAAATTATATGGGTATAACTTAGATCAGCATTGAATTCTACTAAAATCGACTTCATCATTATATGAAGTATCAGGTATTTTATAGATGGAATTTGGTGTCTAACCCTCAGTTGGCGCCTCAGCCATGAAACGGCAGCTGTTGCCATTGAACTTTCCTTTGACGTCTCACCAGTAATGGTCTTCTCCATCTGGTTAGGATTCTCTCATCAGACATCCTTGAGACCTAAAATGGAAAATGTTAAAATGTGACCCTAATTTTTACCACTAGATCACTTTGAATCATCCATATTTGGTGAGCAACATGATAAAGTAATTTGACTCTTTACCCATTATGGCAGATCGAGAACAATTAATAGATTTTCTAGTTGCAGATGGCTTTCACTCACCACAACTGCCACTTAAATTTCCATTTGGTTGGTGATGAAACCTGATTGATCACAATTGGTACACCTGATAGTTAATCATTGATAAACTAACAGATAACCACATTTTGTCAGCAACTCTGTATGACAAGATCTATAGCATTCACCCAGATTGATCCCCAATGGATCTGAACCTGACAAAATACCATAAAATCCCTGGACATTACTAATTCAAAATCTTTGTTAACCAACATCTAATTCATTCGCTAGTGGGACATATCACCCAGTGAACCAACAGGTAACCTAGGAGGTTGGAAAGGTGGTCAAAAATCCCAACAGAAGTCAAGCTCTGAATATTGTGTTGAAAATTTTACCAGATTATGCTTTTACCAATGTATTCTGATACCAGTGGATTGGTTGGGGATGATCCATGATATTGTTTACTAGTATTGATGGTTGTATGCCTCAAATGGAGGGAACTCTGAGGTTTTATTTTATATTATTTGATGATAGACTTCCTTATTTGTCAGGGAATGATACCCAATAGTTTGACAGCTCGAAAACATTATTGCCTAGCCTGGGAAATCAAGTTTAACTAATTCCGACCAATGGCATGCTGAAGCTGAAGATCAATGAATGCAAAGATATTCTCTGCTAACAAATGCCAATGGTTCTAGTGAAAGGGCATTAAGATGCCAAAGTACTATAAATATTTGAGAGTATTAGCTTAATGAAAAATATCTTAATATTAGTATATAAGCTTTTATTAGTAATTAAGTTTTTAGTAGAATAGGACGGAAGTGCCTAGATATTATAATTGAACAATGATTAAGTGTCATTTGAACCATTATTGGCTCAGATTCCTGTTCCCTGTCATCATACAGGAAATTTTTTATTACATTAGGAATACCCTCTCAAACCTGTGCAGTGACCACATTTCAACAAGTGGTGCTTACTATAAGGGGATTCTGGGCTGAAGTTGTCCATAAGGTATTGAGTTAAGAGAAATGAGCGGAGAACTGGTGAGCAATAAGGGATTGGCCAAATTGAGAATGAAGAATGCCAAACTCCCAAATTTGCAGACCTAGAATAAGTGGGAAAGGAATTGGCTGTAAAGACTGATAAGTCTATCCACTATTTAATAAAGCAGCATAAAGATGTTAAGGAATAAGTCGCAAAGCAATACTTGTTAGTTAATGGCATGAAGACTTACAACTAAGTTGAGGTTAAGGGAATCTGGACTGAGTTGTCAGGACTTGAAGTTACAGCGTTGGATTCCATATATCATAATCAGAGGAGAATAGTTACTATCAAGTTGCTGTGATCAAGAGAACTATGATGAATTATGCTCAGACATGATTGAGGCGCAGGGTCAATCCATACTGCTAGTAGAAATTGTGGACATTAATACTGACCAAATCTGAAAATTACCAAGGACCTGGAGGTACTATGTCAGAAGTATCTAAAATTGAATCGTGGAAGCTTGCCTGCAAAAAGTGGGAAAACCATCACTAATTGGTTATCCACATTAGAAGGGAACACTGGATGCAGTCCCAAGAGTTCCAAATGTGTATCCATTTTGATTATTAAGCTCCTCGTTTGGGGATTACATTTCAATTAAATTTAATTGGGCACACTATGAAAGGTAAAAAAACTCCAGTGGCTTACCCTGTATGGCACAACCTCTTCTGTTTGATTGTCAGCTGGAGGCCAAAAGTTGGCAGCAATCCCCCTGAGAATCTGGAATTTTGGACGATTCCAAAACTGCTGGAGTTAAAAATGAAACTTTATCATGGCATTCTTCAAGTTGTTTGAGATGGACATGGATGGGTGTGGGGATCCCCAGAAGGTGATCACCGCTGTAAACTGTCTCAATACCGCCAGCCAGAATACCATTCTTCCCCATCTAGCCACCAGAAAATGGTCTTATGCAGAAGCAAAGGTAACAATTATAGGGGAGTTCACAAGTCTGAAGCAAATTGACAACTGTAAGCAAAAGTTCCTTGGCATTCAGGTCCAATGAGATGAGTCTATTGAAGCCTTCGCCAGTTGTTTCTATCAAGAAGCACAGATCCTTACAAGTGCAGAAGTGTTAACCAATTTTGACGCCTGGACTGCCATTAAATCAGCGCTGTGAGGACACAAAGAGTTCGATCAGGTAATGATCCTGTGCTGACTGCGGATATGAAAGCAGCTAAAATGGTGAAATTCTTGAGCGTTTGTGGGGCCACCTTTGCTTCCCCCAACAAGAGCTTTCACAATGATAACCCTGATCCTTTGGGTTATGAAGGGGAAACCCCAATGAAGACTGAGTGGGGACAATCCTGAGAATCAAGTAATTTTTGAAAACTCTGCAATAACAATATGCGGTTCCAGGTCATTTGCTGCATGTGCAAAAAATATCGCCATTTCTTACATTTCTTTTGCAACAAACCCTATAAAATTAAAATAATTGTCCCATTGATAGACAACTATCCTTCACGGGAAAAATTTAGGTGGAATAGATGCAGAACAGTCTACCTCGCCCTCACACAAGTTCCTCATGACCATGTTTATGCAGTTACCCACTCACAAGTAAGGGCATCTAGGCCTAAAATGATTAAAAAGTGGTGCGACACTATTTGAATAAGCCACACATCCTGACAGCGAAGATGAAAGCCAATAGTCCGTTGAGCGTTGTTAATGTTTCGATCCCCATAGCCACCATAAAAATAATTTCCTGAGGTAGCTAAACAGCTTTTGCGATTTTTCAATTTGGCAAATGATAGCCATTTATCAAGTAAACATTTTTTCTTCCTATTCTGATTGCATTTTTGCTGAATTTTGTGTGAAATGAGTAATAATATAAGACATCATCAATAGTGGGGCTCTAATTGGTATTTTTTCTACAAAATTTATAGAATTTTTAGAGATTGCCTCAACATAGATCATTATATGATCTATGGCATGGCAGGCCTACATAGCACTACCTCTTGAGGTGCCTATAGATCCTTGCCTTTACAATTTGGCTCCCTTCTTGTAACCACCACAGCCTTAGTTCTGCCCAACCAGAATCATGAAATATTAATTGACACTAATTTCATGCGGCAGCATGGGGTCCAAAGTTATTTTTAAGCCAATACTCTCGATTTTTGGGACAAGATTTTCCATTGTTCTACCACCAAAAAAGAAACCATTCCTGAACAAGAAGAACAACTACATTAGTTTAGTATATGATGATGGGATCGTTCCTATAAAGTCTCACCGATTGAAAATATTCCTCGTTGCTGCCAGCCAGTTTTTGAAGAAAGCCAAAAGATTCCTTTAAGGGCGCAAGCTTGAATGGTAGTGAAGTCCAAGGAACAGTGCATCATCAGGACCAGAATTACCTTGAATATTTCTGACTATCTGTATGGTGAATATC
>JAKSZP010002912.1:0-115875 GCA_022478985.1 Massospora cicadina | reverse complement strand
CTTGACCCAGTCAGAAATTTTAGGGAGTTTTATATTCTCCAGGTATAACTTCATCCAGGGCGACATCCATGTTTGAGTCCTGGTTGGTGTGAGCTGCACCAAAACTAGACAGTGGTCAGAGAAATTAATTCTTTTAGTGGCGAAGTTAGTAATAAACAAGTGACAGGATTTCAGTGCAAGGATTTGGTTGATGCAGCTCATCGAGATGAGTGTACCCTCACATATGCTGGGGTGGGTCATGTGGGGAAGGAGGTGAGACCTGGGGGAGGGTGTTGTACAGGCCAAGGGATGCCTTCCTTGCATGGAACTCAACATGTCCCAGTGGGTATCCCCTGGGGTTGGGATATTGGTCTGTAGTGGGGTAGTCCCAACGGTTAAAGTCGCCCAACAGGATGGTGTCCAGTGGGAGGTTGAGCGTTGGGATGGATTCAAGGAATTGTTTCCTCTCAGATGCGGTGCATGGTGCATAGATACAGGCTATCAATAGTGTGGCCTCTTAGTTTGTGACCCTGAAATTGGGATGCAGCCATCTAAGCATGAGGAGTATTTGAAAAAATTTAATTTTTTGTTATTATTATGGATGACCACCCCACAGTGGGACGTCCATATTGACTGGGAAGTGAGACCCTGGCCGCCCAGGATCCCTCTTCCGCCTGTAGGCAGTGGGTCTCTTGGATGGCCAAGATGTCTACTGGGGGTTTGCATAGGAAGTCCAGCTTTTTGGCTTGGGATGCTTAAGCCCTGGCTCCTATGATATTTAGCATCCCTATTGACACTGAGATGCCCGCACCGCCTCAGGAGCAATTGGGTGGGCCTTCCAGCCCTAGTCCCCCGCTCATTGCTTTAGACTTGCTCCATGTGATTGGGCCAGTCCACTCCAAGGCTTCCAGCTCCTTACCTTGTGATGATTTTGTGTGGGTATTGTTAGATTTAGGGGTTGTATTAAGCTTTTCCGCATGTGATTTTGTCTGATTTGAATTGGTGCGCTGATTGATTTTGATGTTTTGGGTTTTGATTTTGACGCTCTGGGCCCTGTTGGCTCATCCATAGTGGATTCAAAATATCTCAGTAAGTTTATTTGATTGGGGTCACGTGGTGATTCTGTCTGCTTGTTGAGAAAATTTTCTTTATGGGTTGTCCAATCTGACTTTTTGGTTCATATCACTTCCTCCATGGTTGCTCTGGCTTGGGAATTAATTTCTGATTGGTTGGTTCATCTGATTTCCTCTCTTTCCATCTGTATTTGGTTTGGGTTGAGGGAGGAGGTCGTGAGAGATGCGGCTTTAGCCACTGCCTGCTTGCGGGCCTTCTGCACCTGTTTGCATAATTTGGGTGAGATGGGTCAATGAGGATGTAGTGTCCGTCCTCTCCCCAGAGGAAAGCATGGTTGGCGTCAACCATTCTTCTTATGGACTCCTCATCTTTGTCCATGGCGTTGTCACAAAAGTCTAGGTCCATGATGCCCTCCTTCATGGGCCATGCATGCTCCTTGTGCCCCAGTGTGGTGCAATGGTTGCAGATGGGTGGTGCACGTTCTGGTGTGACGTGGAAAGGGTTCAACACTCCCCCATCTGGGAGGTGAAACACCATGGTGTGTGGGATTTTGGTTAAATTTGTGGCCACATCAGGGACAGGGTCAATTACAGCATGTGCCTTTCCTGTGCACAGGTTCAGCATCAGGTGGAAAAGCTGTAGTTCTAGTTGTTTTAATTCTCTGTAGCTCTGTAGGCCGAATTAGAGTTCTTCCTCAATTAGCTTATGGGGGAGGTTGGTGGGAAGCAAGTCAAATAAGATGAAAAAAGTGTTTGCTTTGTTCCATCTGGTGTGCGTGGTGTGCACAATTCATTTGCCCTCAGGGAGGGCTACTTTGACACAGACTTTTGCTGCAGCTTCTGCAACTTCTTTGGTTTTGAAACTCATATTAATCCAGCTGTGGTGGATTGTGTGGGTGGTAACATATACTGCGTGGGTAAAGAGGGAGGCCTGTGCCTCACCTACCTTCTCCCAGAGAGCACGGGAATCTACCCCTAATAAGAGTCAAACCCAGTGTTCCACTTTTAATAGGGGCTATGCATACTGTATTTCCAAGATCTGGTTTTGTTCTGTGGTAAACTCCACAAACCTGGGCGGTGTTTGGGTTTGGATTTTTTGGCGGCGTTGGCTCCCAGTCCCCCTCCAGGGCGTTTTTTGCCCTTGGGTGCACCGTTTTGGCCTTTGCCTGACATGACTTTCGCCCAGTTTTTATGGTTTTATTGAATTCGCACATCTCACCTGTGTGATTATCAAAAATCTGCTCAAATTAAATCTTGGTAACTGATGTTACTGTTACGGGAAAGAAAAGTAAAAGTTTTAAGAAATCTAAATATTGTTAAAAAGGTACACTTGAGGGTTTTAAGCTTAATACTGTTCTCAAATAATTACTGAAATATTTCTTTGAAATAATTTTAGTTGATCAGTATATGTCTTTAAAATCATATTAAGGTAATCAAGATGACTATCACACAGCCTATATTAACCCTTCAAACTGTGACACATTGATAATTAATGTGATGCTGATGCAATTATAATAATTGAGGGAGCCTTATAGGCTAATTTAATTTGTATATGAGAATCAGCGTACAATTCTCTTGACCTTTGAGAGATGTGTCCTCCGCTAATAACCACTGGCTATATCTAAAGCTGAGAATAAAGTTAAACCAGAGAGTTGAGCTAAGGCATCTTTATGCATGAAATTGGATAGCCGTCCTCCTTGGTGAGGCTATTTAAATTCCATAATTCATCACAATTCTATGTTCATAGTTTTTCTTCATTCTTAATACCAACTGGCATGACTATGAGGCTTTGATAATGAACAAGCAAGACAACATTAAGTATCTATTTTAGCTCAGCCTTTGTATTGTTGTTTATCAATATTGGACTATCACTATAGCTTCAATATCATAGATATTTACCAACGTCAATGGTATGAGTCCAATATACATTAGGATGTAATTAACATCTGACATTGAGAAAATGTCTTATTATTCTTTTAGTAGTTTATGAACTAGTTCATATTTATCTTATTTATTTAATAAATATGTAAGCTTGTGATAAGGCATATGTTAATTTGTCATTGATAGTCTAAAGTCTAGTTTAGTACGCTTGTAATTGATCTTGTCTAGCTTTTTAAAATGGATAAGCTTCCATTTTCAATTTCTTTGTGCTATTCCACTATGATCTTTTGTAGTTAGGTTTTCAAGTAGTATATTGATAGGTATCTGATAAGCTTGATCTAAAATTCAGATATAGCTAAGTCTAAATTTAATTGATGTCAATCCCAGTAATATGCAATAGGCTGTTTGAAGGATTTTAATGGGGATGCTGTTTAAAAATCACTTGCTGTTTTCCAGGTTTTATTCAAACTTCTTCAGAGGCATAGAAAGAGATACCTTCTAAGGCGTTTACAGATTCTAGAAGCTTCGTCATGTTTTATTCTGAAGTAGTATAATGAGGAGGTAAATTGGAAACAAAGTTTTAACTCTTATAAGAGTTTCCTTTCTTGCTGGACTCTTTATATTCAGCAATAATGGAAATTCTTAGTCAAGGAGAAAAAGGTACTCTTCCTTCACGTTGATAGATCCATTATGTCTAATCATAAATTGAGTTCTATAAACATATCATGATGGGTATAGTCCAGCGTGATTGCATGAACTTAATAAATTAATTGCAATCTGAAGTGGCAAGAAAAAGTATGCACCTATGAACTTAGTATTTTTTGACCAGCGGTACCTTATTCCTGAGAGTATATAAGGTCCATACCAACTTGATCTTCTTAGTAAAGTGAGAGTATATGATGTTTATAGAAGACCTAGTATCCAAGATGGCCATATTTTTTGACTTTCTGTATACCCACCTCTATATAAGTAGTACTTCCTCCAAAGCTAGGTATTAAGACCAAAATTTTCTTTAAGTCATTTTTCATTGAGCTTCTTCATGATTTCGGTGCTTTTTTATTTTTACTAAAGTGTGAATTTGTGAAATAGGTCTGATCAACAAGACTAACGATTTTTCAGCATCATTAAAACTATCAAAGACTTGTGGCCCTCCAAAGACTTTAATGAGATAAGTATCTTCTGGGATTTAAGCTTCTTTGATTTTTCTAGGTGTACATGCTTTCTGGGATGCTTTTTTGTCAAGTGTTTCCATAAATTATTACCATGTATCTTTTAGAACCATTCAGATTTATAATGTTTGTAGTTCTTGATGCACGTGAGCTGGGCTATGAGAATATGTTAAGTCTCAAGTACTTCGGGCTTGTTGGCAATAGGGGTAACTTTACCTATGCTAACATGTTTCCTGATTAGCCAGAGCTAGGTTTTTCTTTAAACATTATCCTCTTTATGGGTGAAGCTCCTATAGAAGTTACATCTTTTATTCTCACTCATTTTTTGGGATCAACTTCTTTGACTATAATGACTCATGTTTTAACTGTAATTTTATAGTCAGTTTCAGCTTGTGAATTTCCACAATTTCAAATAAAAATTCCTTAGTATCAAGGACAGAATTAAAGCTACGTTTAACTAAGGTGATGCATATGGCAAATTAGGATCGCTGTGTAGCTCTACAATAATGGCAGCAATGGCATCATAAAGAGCGAGTATTTTTCCTCAAAGTTTTTTGTTTCGATTTAGAATTATCTTAATACATCCAGGGTCTCATTTCTGCTTAAATAGTATTCTCAAAATCTCTTATTTAAATAAGGCTCAGAATTTGTTTAAAAACTAATTATCTCAGTGATACGTCCTTAATTTCAGTCCAAGTTTTTAAATTGTACCTGTGTGGAATTATTACTTTGTGGAACATATGGTTTAAAAGAAGGACTAGATGTGTCTAACTTTTTTATGGTCAGTTGGGCCCTTCCAGGTGCATTCAAAAACATATAGGAATGACGCAATTTTGCCTCTCCTAATGTGAACTTAAATTTAACTTTGGCTTAATAGTTGGTTCCACATAACTAAGAGCATGCATATAAGTAAATTTCACTAAGTAGTTTCTATTTATGTCAAACTTATCAAATAAGCAATCAGGTAGATTTGGTCTGGGATGTGTTCAATTTGTCCTTCAATATATTCAGTGGTGAGTTGTAGAGTAGCAGCAAATTCATCTTCATGTCTTTCCAGTGCTGCTTTGTCAGATATAAGGTTCTGATAGTAAATTTTTAGAATAAAATTTTTACATCTTGCTGCTAATCAAAATGTTTTTAAGAACCCTCCTCATCTTCTAGAACTTAATGCAAATTGAGTAGGTTCTATTTCACGCTCTTACACTCCATACTCTGCTCAAGAAGAACAAAATTTGAAAAGAAGATCACCCTTAATCTGACTCTATTAACCTTTATCTTCAATAAGGTGGTAATAAACTTTACATAGAAATTTACTACTAGTTTTTTTGCATTTGGCTCATGTTCCAGATGATTTATAAAATTGACAAGGTTTATGCTAAAGGTTGAGTGGCCTGAGATGTAATATCTCTTTCAACACGAGCTACTTTTGTTTCAATGTTCTGAGAGACAACTTAAGCTCCCATAAGGTAGATTTGATTCAGGATTAATGATGCAGTTCACAGCTAGTTAAGATTAGGACATAACAAGTTTAAGACTGACGTTGTCATCTTGTAGAATGGTAAAAGTATGTGAGGTCATTTCACCACAGGCTTTAACTTCATATGAATGGAATTTGGTGGAAAAGGATTATAGAAGTCATGGAGTCTTCATGTTTTATTCAAGCATATCATTTTGAATACATCCATAGCTTTTTTCACATACTTTTTAACTTATAATCAATGATGGAATCAGATTGATTATAATTATAATGTTATCATGGCTTATTTGAAGCTTGTCAAGGTGAACTCCAATGTGACGTGATGATATTTGGTGGACTTGTTGATAGGCCAGTATAAACGCATTTTTAGTCCCATATTTTTAGAAAAATTTTATAAAAAGCGCCTAATATAAGCGTGATGTGGTACAAGGCCTTAAGTACAAACCTTTTAATATATTTTTAAAGTTTTCAACACTGCTGTATTTATTTGAAAAATTCTGAGTTACGTACAAGTTCATGTAGGCTTCATCCACTGAAGATTTTCTCTAATGAGAGTGATAATTGTCATTGTTTAAAATTTATCTTTTGAGATCTCTCTAACCATCCAGTAGAAATTCGTGTATTTAGTCTTGACCCAGGTATCATTAAAGGTTTGTGTGAGGCTTCTTCAAAAAGAGAATTTCTGAGTGCTTCTAATGTAACCATTATCATCTAATTTCCGTGTTTACCCAGAAATTGATACTATCAACAGGAGAGTCTTCCACTGTGCAGTTTATTTATGGGTATACTTTAGTAAAGGTGGGCCCTTGCTGTGATCACCATAATTGTAGGTTTTTCATTTTAAATTATTCTCACTTGATGCTTATATTGAATTCCTCATAGGAATCATAAAAACAGTATAGTAAGTACCATATTTATTTTTTGTGGGCCTAAGTTGAACATATAGGGCCTGGAAAATAAGCTATGGTAATTAAGAAGTTGAGAGAAGGGAGGATAATAATATCATTTTATTATATCTGATGAGGTCCTTATTTTTTTATCCTGATAGTAAAGCATAAAAGATAGTAATGTGACAATTATTAAATCAAAGAGGTGTCATATTATACAATTGAGTCATCCTACAATCTTGTGAGAGTAGTAGCTTTACATATGGAGTTAAATGGATTGATTTGGTGGCTACTATCTATTTGGTAACCTAACTTTTTGATCAAAAGTTCTGTTTTATATTGCACGTATTGAAAAGTAATACTGCTAGATTATCATCCATTTGACTTTATCTGGGTGGAGCACTACTAAATTTTTTCATTTGGATTTGAGGTTGGGTATTAAATCAGTATCAGTATTAATTATATATAATATAGATAAGTTTGAGTTAACTTTATAAGGTTTGTTTATATGATTTTAAGGTGAAATGTCTGAAGATTCTTTTGATAGTGTTATAAACTCAATACTCTAATTATCATGTTGAATATATATAAATAATATAAATCAAATGTTGGCTTGTCTGATGAGCACTGAAGTTTTCATCATATGATTATAAAGCGGTAAATTGAACTGTTTCATATCATTTTAAAAAGAAGAACTATCTTATTACCATTAGTCACCATATTATTCTTGATGTTGATCAGTAATTAAAAAAGGAAGGCACAGTTATGCAGATGAGAAGCCTAACATTTGACAAATGTAGATTAACTTTTAAAGAACAAGGTAGTTAATAACGTTATTCTTTATGTTATAAGAAATGATGATAAAATGATTGTATCCTGGACCATCAGAATTTCTGCCAATACTCATTATAGCTATCAGAGCTGTTGGGCATGTATTACTGAAATAACGTTTAAATAATATTATTATAAACATGGCTATAGCTGGGATTCCGTAAATTTTAGTATTCAAGATTTATAATGAGGTTCCAAAAACCAGTCCTGGTAGCTTTTTAAGTCTTCTACTATCAAAAGATTAGTGAAATCTGATTAACATGGCATACTATACCAATTGGCATCATAAAACACCTGCCAATTAGCATTTAGCACATTTATAAATCAGCATAGCCATCGATCACTTAACAAGTGAAATAAGGCCAAGTCTATTCAGGTTGCTATAGCAGTGAACACTACCAAATTCATCATGAAGCAATTTACCCCAACATTTATGCTAGCAAGTCATCATAATGGATACCTAGACTAATTTTATCTTTAAAATAGTTCCAAAACAGAATTAATGAAGGTATTTCATGGAGTTCTTACCAACTCATACCATCCCAATATTAATGGAATGGTTAAAAGTGTTGATGCATCCTTAATCAAATTCTTTTCAAAGTATTAGTAGCGTCACATTCACAGTGGACCCATTATGTTGGCCCCACAGTTTATTCTTATAGTAAGGGTCATCACAGTACTAATTATCAAAATTCTAACTCCTTTATGTTCCCTCGCTCTGTCTACTTTATTGCATTATATCATGGGTGACTGTCAAGATGAGGGAGAAGAATTTCAACCGACCTTAAAGCGTTCAAGGGATCCAAAGTCCCAGACAAGAGAATGTTATTAGTTAAATATAACAAAGCTACAATAAAAGGAAAAAATACTCCTTGATTGGTGATGACGTTAGCTACGCTAAGGGATAAGCAGATACCAAACTTAGTAGGTGGAAAGGGTAGCTTTCTTATTTTTTGACTCGCTTCAAATAATAAAGTAAATGGGATTTTGACCAAGTAATTTTCAAGCCTATTCCTGACAAATCTACTTCAATTGGTTCTTAGAGGGTTTGACCATTTCTAGGTAAAAAGGTCGAATATACAATATTTGACCTCATTGATTCAGTTTGGACCTCATTATTGAGAGGTGCATCAACAAGAGTTTGGTCTGAATCCTGAAATTGAGTTATAATCTTGAGATCATATACCTGACTCCTTGTCAGGAGCCAGAATCCTGATATTGCCTCTTCTAAATCTTGACGTAGGGGTTAAAGGGCTGAAGAATATCAGCAGTGCACTCAATTGATTACAGTCCCTTGGGAAACTTTAACAATTCAATTTCATTTCCTCGTTTATTTGACTTTATAGGGTTTTAGACAATTGCACCCCAACTCTTTATCTCTTTCACCAGGCCAGTGATGATAAAAGAGGACTAAACCACCTGGCTGGAAGGTATGCAGAAGGAAATGCTTATTGTTAAACTGATTAAATTCTCTGGTAGTGGTAGTGGAAAAATTTTTAGAAGCCAACGACTGAACTTGGATAATCTCATTAGCAATACTTCTTATAATAATTTCAGGGGATTTAGGAGAAGCCTGATCTAACTTGGCTGTACTTTAGAGGGCAGTTGGGGATTTTTCCACACAGAACTTGGAAGGTAGACGTCTCAATAATCCGATGATAACTTATTCTATAGCAAGCATTGCACTTGGTATACTTTGGGGCTAATGGAGAGGGTCAGTCATGGCCAATTTCTGAAGGGTTGAGGTTAATGTACCATTTACCCGCTCTACCATTCCATTTGTTGCTGTATAGTAGAGAATTGAAAAAACCTGAGTGGTCACCATTCGTTTGATTAACTCATTCACCAACAATGATTGAAAGTTCTGACTATTGTCAGAGAGAATTATATTAGGGCTCCCAAGTTTGGTGATAACCCAATTATATAGGAGTGTAGCAGTAGCTTTGGCTGTAGCAAAGGGGAAGAATATGGCTTTGATCCACTTGGTTAAGTGATCAACAGCCAGTAATAGAACTGATGGCCACAGGATGCTTGGGGGAGTGGTCCACAACATTGATTTTTATAGTATGAAAAGATTCACAGGGAGGAACCGCTGAACGTTGAGGTTGAGGATTAGGCTTGACCTGACTCTTGCATACCAGACAGGTCTCTAATACATCTTGGATTGAGATAAGAATACCTTTCCAGTAACATTGGCTCTTATGCCACAGATGAGTTTACATATTCCTCATGGCCAACTTTCAGATGCCCCTTTAATACAACATCTGTGCAAGCTGAAGGTCATATATAGTGTAAACATTTTTGTCCCACATCTTTTTACAGGTTACCATTTATGTCCCAAATACATGCCAACTTTTCTTAATTTCCTCTGAATAGTTGAGGATTCATTCTTCCATACATGTGGCTGGGCTAATAGTTTAATTCGATCTTATTCAGGTTCAGTTAAAGTTAATATAGATAACATTGACGAAAAATTTGCGTTTTGGTGTATGAGACCTGGACGATAAATATTGGAGAAATCATAGTTTTCAAAATTTATATCCCACCGGGCTAATCTCCCATCAGGATCTCTCATGTGTTGAAGCCATTGCAAAGAAGCATGGTCAGAAATTATTGTAAATTGATTCACATATAAATAAGATCTGAATTGCATAAAAGCCAGTAGTACTTCAAACATCCTTGCTTTTTAATGCTAAAGTTGCGTTTGATTTTTGATAGGGCTTTGCTATAGTACATGATGAAATGATCCACTAAGATTTTGTCATGCTGGAATAATATAGAACATATTGCTATATTATTGGCATAAGCAAAAAGTAGGAATGGTTTGTCAAAGCTAGGATGCACAAGAACTTGAGCATGGGAGAGAGCTACGCGCAATATGACAAAGGCCTTTTGTTGCTCCTCTTCCCTTTAGAAGGGTATTCCTTTTTTCAACAAATATGCTAAAGGCTCAGAGGTGCCTGCAAAGTGGGGATGAACTGGTGGCAGTATACCACCATACCCAAAAGACTTATACATCACGTAGGGATTTATGGTGAGACATTTTTTATTGCAATAACTTTGTCATTCATCGGGGATAATCCAACTTTACTCACCCTATGGCCAAAAAATCCATTTCACTTTAAAAAAGGAGCATTTGGACGGCTTTAGTTTGAGGGAAGCTTGATACAATTGCCGGAAACCTCCCATAGGTACCTCAAATGTTTGGTAAAAGTTTGTGAGAGATGGTGATATTGTCAAGATAAACTAATACATAAGAGCGTTTTAATTCTCCTAATAGTCCGTCCATCGCTCATTGAAAGTAGCAGGGGCATTGCGCAACCCCTGCAGCATTTGAGTAAGCGCAAAAAACCTTCCCATCAAAATAAGAGCATATTTTTTCGGTCTAGAGGGATAAGATCAATTAATTAATATCCACTGGCAAGATTCATTGTTTAGAAATAATGGGAACCTGACATTAAGTGTTGAAAATTATCTATATGGGGTAGAGAAAACTGCCCTTTCAGGTAATGGAATTTAGTCAGTGATAATCTATACCAATGTGATGTCCACCATCTTTTTTATGGATTATCAGGAGGGGGAAGCCCAAGGGTCTTTAAAGGGCACCAGTGATCCTTCTTCCAATAGCTGTTTTAGCTCAAGAGAAACTCAGGCCTAATCAACCTTGGACTTCCAATAAGCTTGAGTTTTGAACGGAGGGTGATGCTTAGTCTCAACTTGGTGGATTACCCCAGACATCTTCCCATAGTCCCCTGGTCATGAAGAGGAGCTATCTTCATATTCATTAAGGAAGTCTTCCACGCCTTGGCTTTTTCTTGGATTGAGGTCATCCCCAATTTTTCAGTCAACCAGGGTTATAGTTGGTAGGGTGTAAAGCTCTAGATACTATAAAGAGTTGAAACTGCTTACATCTGTGATATTATAGATAGGACAAAGTTTGACATAGGCGATGACTAAATTTCAATCCATTTGGAGCAACTGACTAGTTAAGTCTATTAGTAATTTGGAGACATTTTTTCCATATGCAGGGTCTAGAATCCCTGGAATGGTCAGCACCTCTTTAATAGAAGGAGTTGGGTGTCCATCTAACTCCAGAACTTGGTTCGCTGAAATGTGAATCTTTATTCTGGAGTTCACAAAAATCTGCGAGCCAGGTGGAATACTAAAGGAGTGGAGAGCATACAGAGGTATTCCATCCTCTGCTTCCACGGCTTCATGGGGCAACTTAGTATTGCACCCCATGTTTTGATACTCTACTTTACAAATAGAGATAGAATACTTAACAATGCAGGTACGCTTCTTTGGAGAACCCTTAGCTTTGGTGGGAAGATTAAATATTAAGGAGATCTGGTTTCCCAAAAAGTGAAATGTATTTATCTTTATGATTAACTATGCAGTTAAATTCCCGCATTAATTGGACCCCAATAAGAGGTTCATAACTATCCTTTTCCAAGGCGATCTTGGGGGCAGTAATAAGAAGCTTTCCAAACTGAAGAGGAAAAGCTAAATAGGCTCCAATTGCCTTAGTGGACTAGGCTCCCGACATCCCATATTCAGCTTCATGGATGATTTTATGAGTAATTTTAATTTTCTGTATAAATTGAGAGGATATAACATTAATTGGAGATCCAGTATTTATTATAGCTAAGACTTTAACTTTATGTAGACTACCTCTACATTTACCACCTAAGAACAAAAAGGAATTTAACAGCTAAGAGGCAATTATTAGGTAGTTGTGTTGAGGCCTAGCGGTGAACTAAACCGCGATCAGGCTTAGGGATTGCCAATTTTTTTTGAACTTTTGGGCAGCTAATGCCTGGCTCTCACTTAAGGAGAGAGCCAATAAATTTGACTTAATAACTGCCCAATATATAAAGATAAGAACGTGAAAGGTCTCTATTGCCTTGGAAGAAAACAAGAAACGTTAACTTCAGCAGGAACAGCTAGCATGAAACACCTGGAGGTGCTGGATACCAAACTTGAGGTGTTGATGGGGCAAACTGGAGGTGCTGTCCGCTGAAATGGAGGGTAGAGGGACTTGAGGTTCATCAGCAGAAGCAGCCTCGTTCCCTAAGCTTACTGGTCTTTTTCTGCCCTCTTCTGGTTAAGTTGGAAGCTTTGGCTTATAGTATGGTATATGCGCTTACAATAATTGCAAAAAATTCAGGAGTGGGAGGGTCAGGAGGCGTTACCACAAAAACTTGGCCTATGGCTTATTGTGAGTACTGGATGCCCCTTTAGACTTAAGCAGATGAGGGGGAATCTCCATGATAGTTTTTTAATATGCAAAAGGGACAAAGATAGATTTTGCGGCCTTAAAGTAAAGCTGAATGCTAGGCATATACTTAAAGGCTGATAGAGAGGCAGTAATAACATCTAACAGTGCGAGACAATTTCCGGTGACTAATATCTGAGCCTCAAGACAAAACTGCTAGGCAAATTTTTTAGAAGAATCTTTATGACGGAGGCTTATTGCCATAAATATCTACTTTTGAATAGTTAGGGTGAGTTCACTCCCAAACTCCCAGAGCAGTGTAGCTTTGCCTTTGGCCCAGGTATGGAAGGTCATCGAAAAAGGTACCATTATGTTCTGGGCCGACCAAAAGAGGCAGAAAGTGAGGTGCTTTAATGCGCTGATGATTAGTTGCTCCTTCCAAGCACTTTTGTAGCATTATATAAATGAGAAACGCTTCCCCTGGGACATACATGTCCTTAAAGGCGCTGTTAGAGGGAGTTGGAGGACAACCTGTGTACTGACACTGGAGGGGAACTTTCACCAAAAGAAGAAACAGTATCCTGGGGGTAATCATAAGTGTGGAGTGCATCCCCGGGCTCTGTAGGTCATCTATATCATTTATAAAAAAAGAAACATGTTTGTGAGCAGCATAGAGGGCGGTTTTGAGGGCGAAATGTTTAACCCACTGCTTCATCTCAGTTTTTAAACCAATAGAAGTGGCTTGAAGCTCCAGTTGGTGTTGCTTAATATCGAGCAGTATCTGCTTTAAGCCCAAAAGTAAAGAAAGTAGTGATGCCAAGAGTTCAAGGCGATCATGATGAGCCCCCAGAGACATCAGCTCAAAGAGCACTCCATAATGTATGAGTTCTGCGCCTTGGCTACACGCCCAAGTTGGGCATCTAGCCGTTGGACCTTCTTATTTAACAAGCTAAGATGACCATCTGGAAAATCCGCCCCTAAACAGACCTAGGAGGACCTAGTGGTCTCAGGGGTCACTGCTGGCCAGGAGTGCCATCATGACTAAGATTACATGGGGCCTCAGGCAGACAAGGAGGACACTCATCGCCTTGCCATCCAGGGAGATTAATGACATGATCATTCTCTGGGGTATCCTGAGCATTGTTAATGAAATCCTTAATATAGCAGAGCTGTTTCTCTGCAGCCACTCTTAAGTCAACAAGCTGTGTCTGTACCCCAGATTTATTATCTACAAGTTCGTTGTGGGTAACAACTTCTAGCTGACTAAAACGCTTGTTGAGCTATAAACAGACAAATCTTAATATGCCTCTATTGAGAGATTATTACCAGTTTATATTTCATTAATAAGCTGCCAATTTTCTAAAATAATACACCAGTTCCACTATCAAAGGGATAGTCAGATTGATAAAAGTGGAGAAGCTGCGAGATCATAGTCTCCAATAATTGCACATGCTTGAGTAGTTCCTTATGATAGAACATAGCCAATTGGAGCATATGGTATAATGTAGGATGCACGAAATATTGCAGGTAATGCTACGTTCAGCCTACCCCAACCTGAACTCCTTCAAGGGAGGCACCTTTTAATAAACTTGTCATATGTGGGGATACTGCAAGGGTTTAGCTTCTACTGGCTCGTCCTCCAGGGATAAAAGCTCCCATAAGGAAGAGTTGTAGAGCTTTAGTAAAATCTGATATATGTAACTGGTACTGACCCTCAGCAGTGGTAAAAAGGTATTCTCCCATTGATGCAGGCAACATGGGTCGCAAGATGCTCTTAGTTCGCCTATAGCATACTAACCGCCCACTCACTGAGGCGGGAAGTCTCACAATTTTCAGAGTCATCAGCTGGTAATTTGCAATTGCTCATTTCTAACTTATGCTGGGAACTTGGGATCATCTGGTAGGGAGCACCAAACTTTTTGGGATGAGAGGGTAAATTTCAACTGCCACAACAGAGTTCAGGTGATCTGAAGCCCCAAAAAAGAGAGTATTTTTAGATAAATAAATTAAAGCTATTATCAAGGGAAAAGCACTCTTTAATTGGTGATGATGTTAGCTAAGATAATGGATTAGTGGCTACCAAACTTAGTATGTGGAAAAGAAAGTTCTTTATTTTTTGACCCTCTGAAAATAGTAATGTACTGGGATTTCAACCTAGGGAAAATTTTCAAGCTTTTTCTCGTCAAGAACTACTTCAATTGGTTCTTAGAGGATTCAGTCATTTCTATGTACAGAGGTTGAATTTATTTAGTTTGACCTCATTGATCAGGTTCAGACCTTACTATCAAAAGGTGTCTTAAAAAGAGTTTGGTCTAAAGACTGAGATTGGGTTTGATCTCTGACATCAGATGGACTTGACTCCTTGTCAGGAGCTAGAATCCTGACAATAACAAAGATGAGATAGGACCTTTAGATTATAATAGATGGTTTTTTAAAGCATTAGTTAAGTTTTTAGAATAAAGCTTATGAAGCATCTTTGACTTAAAAACAACCAAAAGTTTTTGGATGACCAGCATTAAGGAACTCTGTAAATATTCAATAAGGAGATAGTTTGGCCAACTGTGATTTATATTGACTTATAGTAATACACAATTTGGCGATGCTATTAAAATGATCATAAGTAATTAAGAGCGATAAGCACTAAAATATTAAACCATCAAATGGCTAATATATGTAATAATTATTAACAGGGTCTATGCAAAGCCTTGATACTATGTATAAAAAACAAAGCATTAGCATTATAAGTCTTTGAAGTGTGACCAATAAAAAGGGGGATGTCTTGTATATTTGTTTCCTTTACTTGATCTTCAATCTTTAAATTATTTTTATTGACAACTTAATTATAAGGTTAGACAAATGCATATATATAACTCAAATAAGTGTAAGTACAATAATCATCCACTTTATCCCTCATCTATTACTTGATTGTCACGGCGTGTTCCTTATCTTCATTATGAATTACTTTCTGAAAAAGCAACTATTATACATATTATACCCATCATACTCATTGTAAAGTGTTCTCTAAAACCAAAACGCCACTGTTTAATACCTAGGTAATTACCTACATATAATTCTCATATGTTATACTAGATAAAGTACCGCCTTGTATCCTTACTGAGGATTTATTATTTCAATAGCTGTTTTGTAATAGCTAATTTTATATTGGAGTCTAAGAATGATCACGGCATAGTTTTTCTATACAGTGCTCAGAGAGATTTGGGACCTTGTATATATATATAAAGGCACAGTGGTCGGAAATATTTGAAAGTTTAGTAAAGGAATTAACCCGTGCAGACCTGTGCAACTGTACGTCTTGTTGTGCAACCCCTCCATCTGGATGGGGAGCAATCTCTATCTGGCGCAGAAAGTACCTCAGATACCAGTGGCTGCGCTGATGCACCTCAGTGATATGGCACATGTGTTTGATGAGAGGTGGGTAACAGCCCTGCCTCCACATATCCTCCATCCCTGCCCTCCCTTAACTCTTCTACCCTATTAAAAATGATAGAAGGAGTGTTCAGGGAGGCTGTTGAGGTCAAAGGACTCTGGCAGTACTTTTAAGCTCGTTCATCTAAAACTCAGTTGCCTCATATACAGGAAGAAATGTCCAAATGTCCCAAATGTCCTTCAATTACATGTAAGGCAGATCAGTTTATAAAAATTACTATGCAATGCAGATCAATTCCCCGGATTACTTCATCAAAGGCGAATTTTTGTAATTTGCTTGTTGAAATGAGACACTGAAAAACTAGCTATGCTGAGGCCCCAATCCAAAGTAAACTTTTCATAGTGAGATTGATCAGGCTGAAATGTATCCCAACAAATAATCAGAATTTTACAATTTGGCTTAAAATTAATCCACCACTAACAATTCTCCCCATGCAACCAATTGCCTAATGCACAGGGTCGCAGATCATTAATTTGGATGTCCTATCCCAGATGACCCTCCCGCCCCCATGCTCTAAAGACAACCTCCCTCCTTAGGGCAGGTTGCCGTTTTATTTTCTCCATTTTTCCTCTATTAAAAATCAAAAACTGCTACAATTTTAAATGTGAAATCCACCCTCCATGCCACTTTGTTGATTATCCCAGAAAGTCTATTCAGTGATGTATGATGTCATCCTAAAAATAACTTTGGAGATCATTGAGCAGACATTCAAATCCATGGTTCCAACGTTGCTTCGCAACTTCCACGAGATTATAGGTGATCATCTCTATAAATATGGTTGCCAATCCGTCTAGCATGCCATAAAAGCTTTTAACCACCCCATTTCAAGTGATCCGCCCCTTATATTTTGCAATCAATTCCTCAGCTATTAAAATTGATCATATCCATTAAAGCATAATAATATCCAGCCGCGAACCATGGAGGGTGTTTCACTCTTACTTGCCTCGCTCACTCTTTGAAATTGCCCCAGTAAGACCCGCGATTGCACCTATTACATACTTTTGGTTGTTGTAAACGCATTTAGTATGTTATTATATCAGCTTCTATTCTTAATTAGCTCCTGTAGCATCATCCCAAAATCAATCAGTACAACTAGCCCCTAATATTCTATTTCGTATTCTGGGCGTTAACAAACCCTAGCAAGATGAGCAGTCTTCTTCAATATAGCTGTTAACCTTATAGCAACAGCCATGCACTACAACACCTCAATAGTATGCTTTGCCCCTGGAATTTTATAATACTACATAATGAATTGTTATGTCTAAAAAAGCATTTTACCTTGTGTCTGAAGGGAGATTTAAGGTACTAAGACCTTTTAAAATAAGCATTACTTAATGGTTGGTGCTTTCTATGTCCAAAATCAGTCTGCGACCCACCTAATAACTAGTTTTAGTGCCAACTATAGCCTAACTCCCTAGTGCAGATGGTCAATAGACTTAAAACTTCCTTCCCATTTCTTTTTGAATCTTGAGTAACTTCTTTTCATATCCTTTCAGCTTTAGCCCTATAGGTGATCCCTAGAAATAGAGGGAATGTATCAAGGTTGCAGTAATATGAAGAAGATTGTCCATCTTGATAGGTTTTGACAGTGCCCAGTTGATAGTACAGAATTTCAGATGCTCAGCTGCTCAGCTGCTCAGCTGCTCTAATGAACTTTAAAAGTTTACCCTAAGAGTTAAATGAGGGGAATATGTTTAAATAACATACTTAAGGACCTACAACAAGACTGAAGGCTGCAGTAGTGGTAACCGCGGGTCTTACTGGGGAAACCCCCAAGGATGGGAGAGGCGGATAGGTGGCAACCCTCCAAGGTTCGCTTCTGTATAAGAATATATTAAAATAGGTTGGATAACTTTATTAAGTAGTGCAGAACGGATTGTGAACAAAAGAGCGCATATCACGCTCAATATAGGGCGGATTGATTAGAAATAAGGTGGTTAAAACATCTGCAGCGTGGGTGATAGATTGTTAATCAAAGTTGCGGAGGTGAATGTTCTTTAGCTCGCATAGGGCAGGAAGAAATGATGGATCCATGTATTGATACATTCACTCAATGATTTAAAATTTTTTTATATAGCAGTGTGCATTGCAGGAAAATCTTGGCAACGATCTTTGAGGCAGCGTGGAGGGCATATCCGTGATAAAGTCTAAACACAAAACTGTTTTAATAAAGAAATTTTAATGTAACTAAAACTAAAGAATAAACTGGCAACCTAAACTAGGGAGGGTGGTTTCTTATATGGTGAAGTGATAAGGGAACAAGTAAAATTTCAATGAATAAGTCTATTGCTGGGCACCCTAATTATCATCTTAGGCTTCTTGTAATATGGTTGAGGGGGAAAGTATTAAAAAGTCTTGGATGGCAGCATAAAAGCTTTGGCCTGTCTGCCAATTTGAGGAGAAATCTATCAGAATACTATCAAACTTGAATAAATTTCGCCAGATGGGTAAGTTAATTACACTGGTTCTGCCAAAACCATTCTATCAATATTATAAATCTTACAATTTTTATATAAGTTTGTGTGATCTTTAGGTCTAATCAGCGATCTGAACCATTTAAATAAACTTGATCTGACTTATTATGTGAATTAGGAGGTATATGGACTTTTAGGGGTGGGGCCATCCTTGAATTTCTTCTGTGACCAGGTCACATTTGGGGTGGGCCTGAGGGTCCTGCTGGAGGGATCTAACTAAAAACCTCTCTTCACACACCTTTAATGATTTTTACAAGATCATAAGAGGAAATAGTGGCAGAGAGGGAGGTTTCTTAGGAGCCAGGGCACTAAGCCACGCTTATCTATTACATTACTAGGTCTCTGCTCTTAGAGAGGGGCTCTACTTTGATCTTAGGCCCCCCTTTTGTCTGGAAATTGCTCATGATCAAGGTTGAAGGGCAGGTTATCTGAATTTACATTATCCTTTCCTTTGAATAGGATACATGCCACCTACAGGGACACGAGTTTCATTTATTGTAAGAAAAACTGACAGTTAAGAAAATTGGGTGCCTGAAGCAATAGGAATGGAAGCTGGGAAGGGCCTTTGAGATGGCTTGGTTCTTCAGAATGGCTGGAGAGAGGCGATGGCATAGCACTTTCGCTTCTTCAGGATTTGGTATTATGCATTATCCTGGGTTACAGTAACTATTATCATAGCTATGCGAAGGAAAAAGGATATATGTTAAGGAAATAGATGACAACCTTTATTGATGAAACACTCTTGTTATTTATAGGATATGTAGTAGCCTTGTGACAGATAGAGGCGCTTTAGTCTCTTTGTTCATGATCTTTACTTCTCATCCAATCTGTGGGTCGAGCTGTGACCTTTCTCTTGGACTGACTTCAGTATTGCCAACCTCCCATTGTACTGGGGCAACCAGATGGCGAGTGTTTGCATCAAAACGGAGCCTCATCTTATGACGATTCTTAAATCTCTTTTAAAAATTCTTGCCAAGTTATAGACAAAGGCTCATTTGTTAATTACCTTTTGATTCTAAAAGCTAAAACCCAATGGTGGAAGATCATTTTACTTGCTCAATCCAAAAATAAGCTAGGCTGTTCTGGAATATTTACGCTGACATTTCCCCCTCAAGATACTGGTGGAGAGGGACATAAGTGCGTAGGAACCTAGCTTTTACAATGTTGACTACTGGACCTTGAATGAAGTCAGCAATGGAATATTTGGAGCCCGTCTTATAGAGTACATGGTATGGTCCTGACAAGGAAGCATCTACTTATTCAGATGACCACCAGGGCGGTGATGATAGAATAACACAAGGTCCCAAAAAGGGATAAGGGGGAGCGAAAAGTTTTGGCATTTGACTGAGTGGTTTCCTTGGTTGTAATGATGATCCCTTAAGTGGATACCACTTACAACTTGATTATCCCATTGTCTAGTGCTCTCGCCATTAATTAAGAACTATCAGGAGAGGCGGATTGTAGCAAAGGTTGGAGACTGCTAGGCAGTCAAGGCTCAATGTCATAAAGCGCCTGTGATGGGGAAATTTTAATCACTCTGTGGAAGCTGATCCAATAGGCTAGTAAAGAGGATGGCAGGTAGTGATTCCATAGAATGGGGCCCATGGAAGACATTTTTATGAAGAATAGAGATAATGGTGTGTAAAAATTTACACGTTATATGATTATTTTCGCCAATCACACCTATAACTTATTACTTGCACAGGTTCGGGCTTTCTGCAATTCTCCATGTTGTATTATAATTGATGTAATAGTTTGATAATATTATGGCGATTATTATCTGTAGTTTTGTGGAATTATTAGATTTTGGGTTAATGCTCAGCCAGTATTTCCTCTTGAAATACTTATGATGGCTTGAATAGGAATTCATTCCGTCATACCGCCAACTTGATCTACTCTTAGATCCCCACTTATGGTTTCTTTGGTTTGACACACAGTTAGCAGCAATCCCTGATTTGATCCAGCTTCTTCTCTGGATCCCAGCTCAGATCCTTACTCTTTATCTTAAAAAGTCTCACAATTATTGAACACAGCGATAATATCCCTGAGAAAGAATAAAAAAATGGATGCTGATAAAGTTTACTAAGCTAATACTCTAGTAAAGGTGATCTTGTATTAGTGTTTTTTATTATTGAATTCTTTAGGGAATCTATATTAGAAAACAGCGCTCAACCCTCAGTTGGCACCACATTGATGAAACGGCCGCTGTTGCCATTGAATTACCCATTCTTGTCTCAGCAGTGATGGTCTTACTCATCCTGGCTAGGATTCTGTCATTGGGCATCCTTGAGACCTAAAACAGAAAGAGTTGGAAAACGTGTCCATAACGTTTTCCACTCAATCAAGTGAGCCACCATATTTGGTAAGGACCTGCTTAGGTAATGGGACTTGTTACCATTAAGGCTGGTCACGAACTAACTGATCAATTTTCTAGTTGCAGGAAGCATCACTCGCCTGTAACTTACTCCTTAAATTCCCAATTGGTTGGTGATGAAACCTGACTGAATCCTATCAGTACACGTGATAGTTAATGTCCTATCATATGCCCTTATTTCCTTGGCAACTTTGCCCAACGAGATTTTAAGCATTCATCCGGATTGATCCTCAATTGATTTGACAAGGAGAATAAACTAAAATTGTAAACATAGTTACCCAAAAATCAGGGTCAACTGATTTCCAATTCACCTCGCATTAGGAAATTATCCCCTAGCAATCCCTGATAATCTGTCCAGCTGGGAATATGGGCAAAAATCCCAACACATCCCCAGTCTTGCCTAGATTTACAATGAGAAAAGAACTGGGGCAGGAGAACACCGCTTCAGACACTCAGTCAAATGCTTCATTTGCTCAAGCATAGTACAAACATCAGTACTCAACGCTGCTCAGGACAACCTTCAGCATGCAGCTCTCTTCCTCTTCCTCCTTGCTACTGCCTACTCAGAGTGCAATCCCCACTATCCTTTGTCATGCTGGGCTGATTGATTTACTCATGACAATATTCTTCCTGGGATTTGGTTTTCCCCTCATCAGGGCATATGACCCACTGTCATTCAGGATTCTTGGTCTGGCATCCTTGATTTCCTGATTTTCTCCTCATCCTTGAAAGGAGACTCTTTCCGTCAATGCTTGTTTCATGGCTCAATTAAGAAAGCTCATTTATGTTCACCCTTGTTATACCTTCTCATAACTTCTTGGCTCATATCATTCTTAATTTACTTCTCTGGAGAGCTTATCCCTTTAATTTTGATTTTATTCCTCCGAAATTGGAGCTTAATTGATTTCAGAGTGCATAATGTTGACTATCATATAAGTCCAACGTCCCCCCTCTCATCCAGCTCATATGTCAAATTCTGAGTTGCAGTACTAACAGCTGCTCAACAGTCTGTCTGATCAAGATCTTTGGCTCTTCCAGCGGATCATATGGTCTGCTTGATGAAACCTTTTCTATGGTCCTTCCAGGACTCATGCTCCTAGTCATATACCAGTGACTAGTCCTTCTGTGGAATTACCAGAAAGGGTAACGAACCCTGCTGAAACCAGGCTAGCAATTTTCTCAAATGACTTGCGGCCAATTCTTTCTCTGTCATCAATTCCAGAGTAAGATTGTGAGACTCTCCCGGATTTGGCTCCTTTTGCAGATTCACCTAACATCATCATCGAACCTTCTGAAGTAATGCCTTTTGCTCTTGATCGCTCATTCCTTGCCAGATTGGACTTGCTTCTGGAGTTCCTCTTCCAACTCAGTCAATATTACAAGCCAGCTGTCTTAGCCACCAAACTCACCATCAGCAACATCACACATTTTTGAACTCCCCTATGCAGAATTAAGGGCCCAAGTAACTGAGGCTTTATCCATAGTTCTGAATTCTTATGATCTTGAGAACATCCTAGATCAGGATATCGCTGCTTATGCTCTTCACTTTTCTAGCCAAGATCTTTGAAGTTGGACCACGAAGCTTACAGCCTCTCATGGTTTCCATCGCTCTTTCTGCTTAAGCTTCTGAAAAGTTCATAGTTGTCACTTGCAGGATGCCATTCTCTCCTTGCATGACTATCTCATTTCTGGCACGTCCCATCAGTATCTTCTGATGATGGCTTTAGTAAATGCATGATTTGGCAACCCCCATCTAATATTTTTTATTCCTGCCAGCCCAGATGTCCAGTGTTATTGATGAAGCCCATCAGCAAGTGCTAAAAATAAATCTTCCAGCTCCAGTACCATATCAGGATTGCTTGAGGTTATTTGTTGACTGCCTCTTTCTATACTGTTGCTTCCCTCCCCACTCCGGGGTATTGCATTTGGATTCTTCCAACATCTCAATTTCCCTTCCACTAGTCGCTTTCTCACAGGGATCTGTGTCCACTCAAAAAACTTGGTTTTGTGTAAGTTTAGCCCTCGCTAGCATCCAATCTCACATAGAATCAAATGGGTAAACACTCCTACTGTGATCCATCCTCCCTCCCTCAAGAGGCAACATAGGCGGAATCATCCCCAAATTGAGGATAATCAATAAAAAATAAAAATTATAAAATTATATTGGTTTTGCTATGCAGTTTTTAATATTTTCTCCAATACTTTATCAATTTTTTATTTTTTTCTTCTTCTTTTTTTCATGAGACTTGACCTTGTTTCAGTTCAGTGGTCCATCTTTTTTTATTCTATAAACTGGATCCTAGTTACTAAGACATACCAGTTTTCTATGGATCAGAGGTCTTACTTTTTTAAGACTTAACCATCTAGATTTGTTCAAAGTTTTTTTTCGGACTTGACCAGATCATTAGGACATAACCAACTTAATGATTCAGCGGTCTTTTGGGAACACTTTTTTTTGTTACTTTTTCATCGATCCATCACTTCAAATACTTAGCATGGACTCAATTTACTACCCTTCCATCCAAGAGGTTCTTGATGGAGTAGGCGTCTGTCACCATAATGGCAATAATCTCAAATAGACCTGACCACAATGAATCAAATTTGTTTCTTCTCCCAAAACCATGCATATCACAATAGGCAACTTTTTCACCTATTTGATATTTTTGATAAGGCTTTTAGTTCTTATTTTCCATCATTTTCGCTTGTATCCTTTTTTCAAAGTTTTATCAAATGCTTAAGATTGCATTACAATTAGGATGATTGTCAATTGGTTTAGGTACTGCTTGGCACTCATCCCCAATGTTGGCTTATCACCAAATATAAAATCAGTAGCAACGCGTTATTCCTCCCAAATAGCAATTCAAATGGCGTTTTTCCCATTGCCGTAGATGACTGATATTGTAGGCAAACATCACCAAACTCAGCTACACTCCCCACGTGGAAGTTCTTCCTACGACCAGCTTACTCAGCATTTTGGCCAGCATTCCATTAACTCGTTCCATCAGTCTGTTTGATCTCCATCTGGTAGGGTACAGACATGACTCCACAGATCCCCATTATCTCCTTTAAACTTGAGATCACATGAGACGGCAAGTTTGTCCCATTGTCACTTAGCAGGACTGTGGATATCCATGTTAGTAAACTACTTGATCCAGGATGAACTTTGCGGTACAGGTAGCATCTACTTTCGCCAAGGCCTTCATCATGATCCATATTGTCAGATCAATCACAATTAATATGTACTTGACTCCTCCTGTGCTCATTGTCAGTGGTCCCATCACGTTGATGATCCCCATATGCCAAGCAAATCCAGGGGTGACCAGAAGAGAATCCAGTCATATTCTTATGTGACTTGTGGAGCTGGCACTCCATGCAACAAGCTAGATAGTCAGTGATATCGTAGTTTATTGACTTGCAGTATTAGTACTGGTGAATATGGTCAGTTGTTTTACTCAGGCCTCCAACCCTGACAACCTTATGAGCGGCTTGAATGATAGCTGCATTTTATGACAGCTTTGGGAATAATAACCGCTTCCCATTAGTCATTTTAAAACTTGTCCATCCATGGTCTTGGTGTTTTCCATTGCTTTTCAAAGTGCACCTTGGATTTCTCAAGGCTCGTTCCCGATTTCTCTGCTGACCATTCTCTGGAATAGCTCATCCGCCTGCGGGTATACCATCTGGACTGTTGGTAACTGTGATAAGCCATCCACATTCTGATTAGAAGCCCCCACTCAGTGGAAAATCTCATAAATTGTAAGCCTGTAACTTCAGTGCTCATCAGGCCAGTAATCCTTCTTGTTATTGCAAAATTGAAAAAAACGAGGAGTGATCCATAACCACTTTGAAGTGCAATCTGTGGATGTAAACCCAAAACTATTTACAGGCGTAAATGATTGCAAGCCATTCACGCTCAGTTAAGTTGTAGTTCCTCTCAGCGGCTGAGAGTGTCCAGCTCACATACACCACCGGATGTTCATCCCCAAGTTCATCTATTTGGCTCAATATGGCACCAATCGCCATCAACAAAGCATCAGTTTGTATAATAAATTCTCAATCAGAATTTGGATATTTCAAAAACCGGAGAATATATCTGGTAATGGCATAATTCATTAAAGGATTTCTGTGATTCTTCATTACATATTAGTTCTTTCTTCATATCCTTCAACAGATGTAATAAGGGCTCAGAAAATCTGTCAAAATCCCAAATAAATCTTCTATAGTACCTGACCATTCCAGAGAACACTTGAATATATCAGACACTTTGGCACAGCCATTTGTTATTTGGCTTTAATCTTCCTGGGCTTGCAACTGCAGTCCACTAGAGTTGATCATAAATTCCAGATATTCCAACTCTTTCTTAAAGAAGTGACTTTTCCTCAGGTTAATCTTCAGGTTAGCCATAGAAAGTCTCTTGAACACTTCCTTCAAGTGGTGTAAATGGTCAGTAAACGTCCTACTGAACACATTGATATCGTCCAAGTACACAAAGATGCATGAAAATTTCTAGTCATTCAATATAGCGTCCAAGGCCCTTTGGAACGTTGCAGGCGCATTACATAGACCCTGGGGCATCCTCATCAGTTAATATAGCCCCTGCGCAATAATAATCATGCTATTTGTTGGTCTTCTCTTGGTAAATTGATTTGCCAATATACCAATATCAGATCCATAATGGAGAAATATTTTGCTTCTCCCAATCAATCTAGTGCATTTTTGATTCTTAGTAGGGGATACAAATACTTCTTCATAATCTTACTTAGCTTCCGGTATTTGATCACTACCTGATTAAAGCCATCCTTTTTTTCACAATAAGAATTGGAAATTCCCAGGTACTCAAAGATGGAACTAGAAGCCCATGTTCACTAGTTTGCTGATTTCCTCTTCCACTACCATTTCATCCACCTTCAGCCACCTTCAGCCATTGAACTGGTATCACCCTGTTTTGCAAATTTTCCCTGGTATCAACGTTGTAGATTACATCTCTTGCACATCCCAAATCATGTTCATCATGGGTGAATACTTCCTGATACTTTTAGAACAATTTGAGCCCCTCCTCTTGCTGTCCTTCCGTCAGATCAGCAAGTTGCTCTTGATCAACCAATAAGCTAATACTCTCAGTTACTCCAGATGGTAATCCCATCTCATCAAGGGTCCCAAAATCGTGGAATTTCCTCAGTTTAGCCATTGGGATTAGATGAACAAACGTGATGATCTGATTCTTCTCAATCTTCATCAGTTTTTCACTTAAATTTGCCAGGAGAACTCGAATTTCTGTATTGCCAGCATTATTATTCCAGGAGCAACCCAAGGCTCAACTCTGTACTTCTTCCAGGGGCTTCCAACCTCCCATACAGAAGCTCTGGTATCTTTAATGTCAACCCTGTGTTGACTATCATTTGTGATCCCAGCGTTAAGATTTTTTGCATTCTTGATCCTTAGTGGAATTCCCCAATTTTATAGGATTTCCGTCAGCATTTCTCATCACTTCTGGCCAACTAATTGATATTAAATTGGGACAATGCTGTTATTGTATATAAAGTTGTAGAAGCTATTTCTACTACTCAGTGGAGCTTCCCCATCCTTCTGATAGACCAATAGTAACGTTTGACCCAATATGGTCAATAATATCCTCAAAGTTACATTTAACTCCATACTTCTGTAGAAATCCTATCCTGATCAGAATGTCATAGTTTTGGTTGCCAAAACTATTGCTGGAGCAGATACCACCAAGTATTTGAATTGAAGCGGTAGAGCGCTATACGCTCCACATGAGAAGGTGGCATTTGCCCAGCTGTTCCATACTTATTAAGTTCCAAGTCAGGTGAAATCTTCATCCTCTTTACTAGTTTGGTTGAGACAATATTAATGGGCACTCCAATGTCAATAATCGCCCTCACCCATACTCATTTCACTAGTATATCTATATATGGACACTCAGAGTATTGTAATATAGTGTTTACTGAGTTCATCGCGGCGTTATCAGCTGATTCAAGGGTGTGAATGATTTGTAACGATAAATCAGGGAAACTTTTCCTTTATCATGCAGAGGGGGATTGACAGGTTTTCCTCATCTAATCAAACTTTGTTCAATTCTTTGGGTTTATCTGCAGCTCAAACCTTGTCCACAAGTTGTTGGGCATATGGCTAAGCACATCTCTTTGATTATTTCAGGGTTGATCCCCTTCACTCTTTGATCTTGTTACCGCGTCCACATCCAAATTGACCACTTGATACAGTTGATACTATACTTCTTCATCCACGAACAGATCACTAATGTCAATTTTTCAATCATAATATCAGGAGGAACAGGCTTCTCCACAGCTCTATACTGTTCCCCATCTAGGCTGTGGGCCCTTTTCCTGACTCCTTTGCAGTTGCAGACTCTTTTACTTGGAGCACGTTGATTTGATCCTTGGGCTTCTTGCAATTTACAGCGAAATGTCCCTTTCCTCCGCATTGGTAATAAAATTTCTCCTTATTAATCCATCTGAAGACTTTGGGCTTATTCCCCATCACAGTTCAGTTGATAATCTCTTTAGCACCCTTGTTCCCCTTTGTGAGATTCAGATTTTGTACTGGGTTTAATTTGAAACTTCTGTTTGGGGCATCAAAGGTTACTCCCAAGATTTTTATATTGTCTAACATCTGAGAGGTAGTAATTTCTGTCGTTAACATGGAAGACATCATTAAGTGCAAATTGAAATAGGGCTGAAGGGCCGCTTGTAATACAATTCTGGCATCAAAGTCATCCAGTACCTTCGCTCCAACCAGGATTTGCAATTCCCAGAAGAAACAATCAGCAAAGCTTGCTGAAGATTCATCTTTATTGAATTGGATGCCCATAAACTCTTGCTTATGCTTTGACATGCGCGTCAGGATTCCTAATTTTCTTCATAATGGCTTCTTTGACCTCTGCATACGACCAGCTGTACACCTCCAAGTGGGACAACATTAGGTTTTTACAATCAGTATCCAGGCAATTCATCAACATCAAGGCCTTTTAATGATCGCCATTTCCATACATGGTCATATCAAATAATAGGAAATTTCAGGGGCATTATCCCAATGGAAACTTGGAAATTCCAGCGTTGCCTTTTATTCCTCCAAGGTTTCTATAGCCACCTCTCTAGGTTCGGTTACTCAGCTCATTTGGGGAGTGATTTTGAGCGTCATCTCCAAAATAGTGGTAAAAACGGGCGGCATGTTTCTTGGGTATTCATCTTCCCAATTTTTGTATGATGAGTTCTTTCTTTGGCATATATCGCCATATATGACTCGCATTTGCATTTGTAAGTTTTTAACTCCTTGACCTGTTTAATCAGCCACTTAATATCAGTGCTGAAAGCTTTTAATTGAACACAATCCACTTCACACTCCATTTTCAGAAATAAGACTTCTCAAATTAAGTCAGCTTCTTTCTTCTTAAATGAAATTACTTTTCCAAGTAACTCATTCCCAATACTTGTGACATTATCAATCCCTTTCTCCAGCTTGGCGACTCTTTCTTCCAAGGCTGCAAATTCTCGATATTCCACTGAGTTCAGGGCTTTCTGATTAATGGTTGACAACTCCACAAATAGTTTTCTTATCTCACCTTTATATGACATCCCTTCTAAGTTCTTCTACTCAACTACACCCCTGTAGTGAGCACCAATTTGTAAAATTTATAGGTTATCTGATTATTTTGTCCAATAACCCCTATAAACTTATTACTTGCACATGTTTAGGTTTTGTGCAATTCTCCACATTGTATAATATCTGATATAATCGTTTAATATAGTATGGAGACTATTATCCATAGTTGAGTGGAAGTATTAGATTTCAGTCCAACGCTTGGCCATTATTTCCTCTTGAACTACTTATGATGCCTTTAAATAGGGATTTGCTCCCTTGTACCATATAACCTGATCTTCTTTTAGATTCCCATTGATGGCTTCTCTGGCTTGACACACAGTTGGCAGCAATCCCTGATTTGATTCAGCTTCTTCTCTGGATCCCCGCTCAGATCCTTACTCTTTATCTTAAAGAGTCTCCCAATTATTGCACACAGCAATAATATCCCTGAGAAAGAATAGAAAAAATGGATGCTGATAAAGTTTACTAAGCTAATACTCTAGTAAAAGTGATCTTGTATTAGTGTTTTTTTATTATTGAATTCTTTAGGGAATCTATATTAGAAAACAGCGCTCAACCCTCAGTTGGCACCACATTGATGAAACGGCCGCTGTTGCCATTGAATTACCCATTCTTGTCTCAGCAGTGATGGTCTTACCCATTTTGGATAGGATTCCATCATTGGACACCCTCGAGACCTAAAACAGAAACAGTCAGAAAATGTGTCCCTAACATTTTCCTCTCATTCAAGTGAGCCAACCATATTATTTGCAAGCCACCTGCTTAAGTAATGGGACTTATTACCCATTAAGGCAGGTCACAAACCAACTAATTGATTCGTTAGTTGCGGGAAGCATCACTCGCCCTGCATCTTACTACTCATTCCCAATCAGTTGGTGATGAAACCTGACCAATCCTAATAGGTACACCTGATAGTTAATCACTATCAGGTATCCCTATTTCGTCAGCAACTCTGCCTAATGAGATCTTAAACATTCATCCAGATCAATATCTGATGGATCCATTAGGCGAATAACCTAAAATTTCCCAAACATAGTTACCCCAAAATCTGGGTCAACTGTTTTTCAATCCACCTCGCATTAGGGTTTTATCCCCTAGTAATCCCTGGTAATCTATCCACCTGGGAATATGGGCAAAAACTTACAATAGGGTGTCATTTTTCCACTCAACTGCACTGTTTATAAAAGGGTTATAAGGTGAAATAAAATGCTAGTTAGTATTAAATAGGGAGGTTAATTCTTGGACAACTTTGGAGATGAATTTAGACCATTGTCCAATAGAAAAACTATGGGGCATTCATGTTAGTTAAAACGGAGCAAAACAAGAATAAAGCAGTAGCCTTATCAGTGTCAGCAGGTACTGAGATGGACTCAACCACTTGTCATGATCATGGCTAGGATTATATAGCGATGGCCATAGAGAATCATGTTAAGGGCCCTACAACATTCACGCTAACAATGAGAAATGACATGTAGGGGGCTACAACTTCATACTTGAAGTGAGTTAAAGCTGATATTGGGTTCTGCAACAACAAGTATCGAAACCTCCTGAATAGTCTCAAGCATTTAATCTTAGTAGCATTGTCTTATTAACCACTCATGGGTTTTTGATTGCCTCAAGTCCTACATGGGAGTGTCCTTTTAGGATAACTTCAGTCCTCAAAGAGTGTCATAGGTAGAAAAGCCACCTCCCATCTACCTTCTTATTTAACATGACATCTTATGTTTTATTCTTTTGAGCCATTGAGAATAACATCTCCACTTTTTCTGGTAGCTCCAGTTCCCATCATTCAATCTGTCCGATTGTGTTGTACAAGCAGTCTTTCTCAGGCAATAGTACATCGAGGGTCAACATCCTGGATGGACCATCTGATTCTCATGAGTAGTGCCCTCCTTATACACTATCAAAAGTCATAGATATGTAGCTGGAGGGCCCACCTGGCCAATTAACTGTCATGATCCTTCATCTGCTAGAGCCATCTTAAGAAAGCGTAATTGGTGACAAATAGTAAAATGGTTCTATGATAAGTACAACTGGAAGTGCTTGACCGTGAGTAATGCCATTAAACATTCACGTCCAAGATTCTGTAGTTCTGTTTGACTTTTTTTAATGAAAGCTGAAATAGCTAATGTCAGTCAACTTGTTGTTCATCCAGTTGGTCTAGGTTGGCCCCTATAGAGACTTTGCTGACATCTGTAAACAATATAAAGTGTGGTCGAAGTTTAGATGGGTTAGCATCAGATGAGATATGAGCGCGGTCCTAAGAATATTAAAAAACCTGGTTTTGTTTAACCTCCACTCAAGATGTACATTCTTGTGTAGCAAATACACCAAGGGCTTAGCAAGGTCAGTAAACTGGGGTATTAATTGACTTTAATACCCTACCATGCCTAGGAACACTTGATTTTCCCAAAGGCTTTGAAGTGGCGTCACTTTCTCTATGGAAGAAATCTTGTCCACTAAAGGCTTAATCACTCATTTAGTGACCTTGTGCCCTAGAAATTCCATCTAGCGTTGGAAAAGTAGCATTTGGAGTGTTTGAGCTTTGGGAACCTCCTTGCAAGTGATTAAAAACTTGATGAAAATAATATAAGTGACCATTAGAGGCCTTAGAGAAGATGGTAATATTGTTAAAGTAGATCAGGAAGCAAGACATCCTTAGATCACCTAAGAGCCCATCCATAGCTCGCTGGAAGTTGGAAGAGGCATTAAAGAGCCTGTGTGGCATTTGATTCAGTTTGAACAGCCCCTCTTTTGCGATAAGGGCACACTTGGATCAATCTTTGAGTTCCAATTTGATCTACCAGTACCTGCTGGAAAGATCTATTGCGGGAAGATATTGGGACCCTACTAGGAGCCAAAGGAAATCATTTTTCTGTGAAAAGAAAAGCTATTTTTTACATTGCTATGTTGATTTTAAGATATTCCATAACAACATGATGGCTCCCATCTTTTTAACAAGCAGGAAAGAGATGCCCAAGGGCTTTAGGAGGGTTCCAACGACCTCAAGTTAAACAGCTCCTTAATCTCAGTCGTGACTTGAGCCTCTTCCACTTGCTCTTTTGGTGGGTCTATGAATATACTAATTGGGCATCCCCCATTTTCACATCATCACACCCCTTTCATCTTTGCTAAAGTCATATATGAACATGTAGAAAAGGTCCAAGTATTCCTTCGAAAAGCTCTTCAACACTCCTTCTTTGTTCTGAGTTAAGATTACCCCCTATGAAGTGGTGTTGAGAGCACCTGTGAAAAGGTTTCTTTAACCCAAAATCGCAATGGTTTCCAAATAAATGAAAACTGCTGATGTTGTTCATTGGTACTAAACGTTGGTATGCGATTGGCGTATTATGCTCAATGGTTCAGGACTTTTGAGCAGGTTACCTAGCAGCACAGAGATGGAGCCAGCATATGTGGGGTTGATAATAAATGGGCAGGTCAAGGCCTCCTTCATGGAAGGATCTTCAGCCCTGTGATTTCTAATATACTCCCAGTCAGCATGTTCATATGAAACTGGGTATCCACTATAATCTGCGACCCTGGAGGAATCACCTTGAGTCAGGTAAAAAAGGAATACATTTGGTACCATCCATTATACAAGTGGTAGTTTTACTCTTGAGCCTCAAGCTTGATAATCAAATCAGTCAATCAAGTTTTGGTCTCCAAAAATACATCTGAGCCTTCATACGTTCCTTGCCATCCTTGGATGTCTTAGATACCAAGGGTATGTTGCAACGAAGCAAGGATTGAAATCCTTTCAGCAATAAGTTGTAGCTAAGGTTGTCCAGCGCTATGACCGCAGCGTTTAACATAATTATCCAAAACCAGATGGGGAGCGAAGAATAGGCTCCTATGGAATGGGTGCATTGAGGCCTGGTGGTACCATACTAAATGTAATGGGGACTATTAAACCAATCTTAATTTTTATACTAATTAAGACGAGATAAATATCACCAGAGAACCGCTAATATGATGAGCACTGGAATTTTGAGCCTTAATAGCAACTTAAATAGCTAAACTATCAATTTGAGATGGAAGCGTGAGAAACATCAGCAACTTGTCATTAGAATAGGCAGAATCAAGTAATTTATTAATAATGTTTGACTCATGGTTTCAGGTTTCTCTAATAGTGACCTCTGTGGGTCTTTTAGTCTTATTTAAAGGCATAATGAGGAGCTGTAAGCGCAAAAAGCCTCTTCCTTCATGATGACCTCTCTTTTCCTGACAGTTCACGTTCCACCTTCACTGCCCACATTTATAGCACTCCTCCTTAGTGTGTTGACGACTAACATAGTGATAACAAGTTGAAATCTCCTTATACTTGGCCTCTAGTACATGCACTCTTAGTCTAGTTGAAGCCTTTCCATGGAGGGGTACTTGTTCATAATGAAGGAGAAATCTCGTTAGGAGCATCCTTGATATCACAGATACAGGTGAATATTCACTTAGTTCCTATCATATGAAGCTAAACTTTGGGCCACGCTTCAAGGTCATAAAGGATGACTGTAGTCAGTGCACCAAACTCAGATTGTTTAAATTTAGAGGCTGACTCACTGCTCAGGGGGTCTACTCCTCACAAATTAGGCACAAGACAACCTTCTCTAATACCACAATTGCTCTCTCTAAGCAAATCCTCCTTTGGTGCTATCCCTTGTAGCAATGATTGCTTTTATAAACTGTCAGTGCCCATGGCAAACTTCTTGACACTCTTTGACAAAATTGACATATGTTGGACCTTGTCACTCAACAAGACCTTTTTAACCTCTCCCTTGGCGTTATCAGCACCAAAATATCCTCAACAGAGAGTGTCTTCTTCTCAATTGGAAAATCCCAGACTGCTTACTGGTGATCACTACACTTTGTACAACAAATTTGGAAATAAAAGTATAAACTCAAGATTTTTTGAGAAGTTTCTTTATAGAGTTAAAGTGAAGTCTCTTATACTTCATGGGAAATTTAAATTAAAAATTAATCGAGATATTGTGAAATAATTGGGACACTAGGGTTTATAAAATAAATTTTTCAAAGATCTTTTATTCAGATGGCATCTGAATGTTGCTTTAGTCACTTCATCCATTTGTGAAAATCTTTGTAGCCATGAGCTCCATCTCTCAGTAGTTACCCCTGAACCTGGTTATTCAGGGGCCATAATACTAGGCCCCACTTCTAGGTTTTGGACCATTGTACTCTCTTCTGATATTGGTTAAGCACCCAATTTGGTAATCCATGTCTCGATTTCTGGTTTGAGTGATGGCAATCCTATTATGTGCCTATCATCATGGTTCTGAGCAAATCTCAAAATTAGATATTTCCAGAATTGGCAATATATACTTTTGCACCTTTGATGGTCGCATTAGCGTAGCTCAGTTTGCTCTTCATTTTCATCAGTGGTGGAATGCAAAATTTTTGAGCCCCCAGATTATAAAAGGAGGTTGATTTTCATATGAAATTTTGGCGGCAACTTCATCTTTATATAACTTCTCTTCAGACTTCTCATGGCAAAAGTTTTCGCATGACGTCATCCCAACTTTGATGAAAACCTCTTGGCTCGCCTTGGTCTATAAATGGGCCTTGATCACCCCCATCCACGGTGGGCTGGTTGCCAGTACCTCCACCAGTTTAGGTGTCAATTGTACTCATCCACTGGTCAAGAAATGACTTGGTACACCAGTTGCAGACTCATCTGAGACAGCAGTAATAGTGTCATCTATAGTGATATGTTTTGTAGTAACTCATGGTTTTACACTAGCATAAAAATGGGCTGATAAAAAAGGATTCTTGCTTTTGTTGAGGCAGATAGCCATGAAAGCATGATTTTGACTCAAGTGGGACTGATCAGGACCAAATTTTTTTTATTAGCGCGGTGTAAACTTTTGGGTAAGTTTACTGCACAGGTTAGTTGTTGAGTAATATTACATACACTAGTTGTATGATGACAACTAGTAGGTTGAGCCTTTAAAATAGGTGGCAACGAATCCACTCTGGTAATTGTAATTGAGAAAAACAACTCGGGACCTTTGTTCCCTTCAGTCTTTAATTAATAAGTAAACATAATATATATTAGTTGAATTCTCCTTTTTATTAGAAAATGCTAAGAGTTTTTAGGCAGAAGGTGGACAACTTTTCAGATAATTCTTTGAAAAGCAACTGATTAGTCCCCAAAACTTTTGACCCTTGGGATTAACTTCCAATGGTAGCGAATGTCTTCATCTTAATTAATCCCCAGCAGTGTAACCTTTTAGGACTGGCAACCATTCAAATGTGTTAGGAACTGTACACAGATGGTCTGGGGGCTGTGTCACCTGATTACTACTACAAACTACCAAAAACAAGCGTTAAAACTATCCAGTAACTTCATTAAAATGACCTTATTCTTTCAGTACCTCTGCTGTAACGATTCATTATAGAAATCTAACTATTGGCAATTATGCCTCATCAAATTACTTAATTAATATTGTCAGGCATGATGCCCAACAAAATATTAATAAAAAAAATCCTCAGATTTTGTCCTTTGATGAATTTTGAATACTAATTTAGTAGGGGATGATCCCAATGAAATAGTAATCAGATCCTATCATTGGATTAAGTCTTTTGATTAATTATGACTAGTGATTTAGTTAGGGATGATCCACAACGAAATATTAATCAAAACTAACTGTTATTATATCCTTTGATATTTATAATTAATAATTTAGACAGCAACCATTGCTGAACAATCAGTTGCTTAAACAACCGTCAATTTTTAATTGGCAAGCGAGATGGATAATGTGGTCAACCAAATTTCTAACACGCAGTCTTGAGCTAGTACTAAGTTTGACATTCCTGCTGGTGAGGGGTCATAATCTGCTGCGCTTCCGCAGATAGGCAAGAATGGATATGCTTGACCTTCTAGCGATTGGTAGCCTCTTACATAGCACTTTCATAGGCATTTAAAAAGGATGCAATGTTTTATTTTCCTGGATGAAGTGTTCCTTGAGGCTGGGTTTAAATGTTGACCCAACTAACAAAGAGAAAGTATGAATGCCAGTTCTTGATAATCTAGCTATGCTCAGTAGACTTTAATTTGGCATAAGGTGCGTGTCTTGCTTATTTATTTGTCATTGAAACTTCTATATATCAGCCTGCAGCTTGTTCTTGCACCAATTAAGCTTGCTTGTGTCAGCCTTCTGATTAAGCTGATATTTCAAGTCCAAAATTCCAGACTCACAGATTTGGACATGAGCATCCAGATTAATGTGTTTGTGTTTCATCTAGTTGAGACATTTATCAGTAAATTTTAAGAAATCTCAGACATTATCTGGTTTAAAATTGAGGGAGCCTAAGGTAATATAAGGTTGATGAAGTCTCTATCAGATTTAACTCTATATCCGTGAAGCAATATTTTTTGATTTTCAACTGAAAATCCACAAACTTCTTGAGCATTTAGCCACATTGGGATTATTTGGGAATTTCAACCAGAGGACTAATGACCCAGGAGGACCAAGAGGGACTAGGAGGCCCCCTAGAGCCAGGTAGTTATTCAGCCCATTGAGCCTTTTAGCCCTTTGAGACCCTCTGGACCTTCAGGCTCTAGTGCCCTGGGCCCTTCGAAGACTGTGTCTCTTCAGTGCTGGAGCTGATTAATCAGGGCCTCTATACGACTTACTAGGTGTGTTGACATATATTATAAGGTTTGGGTTTGTATGGTTACCTCTGAAGCGGAATTGTGGATGCACTCATGTACCTCAGAGACTACACCCTGCAATTGCTGAGTAAAATGGGTATCTATATACGCAGCAATCTCAGCGACATTTAAGGCGATTTGGCCTCTCTCATTGTTGGTTAGGCGTCAAACATCCTAAATAGCTTCCTGATTGTTGCAAACATACAGAGGCAGCTTTATGTAACATTTGCATGTTTGAATCAAGGGTTTGGACTAATACTTGCTGTCGTAGTATTTCTTTTTTTGTACTAGATGGTCCCTGTCATAGTATTTCTTGATGATGTATATCCACCACTTTGAGTAGATGGTGAAGAGCAGGATGGAAAACCTGCCAAAGGTAGGGCTTCGCTCCAGCAACCAACTCATTATTAGCTAATGCAGCCCGTGTCATAGATCCTCTTCATGTGGAAGGGACATCAAAATCTTTGGAATGACAAAAGCTGGTTTTATTGGAGTATATCCCATCAAGGAGCTGCAGATCATATTGGCTAGCCCTCAATTTAATTAGTACAGACTAGGATTGGTATGAGAAAGGTGAATTCAAATGCGGTTCAGAATCCCAGCTTTCAGGTTAAATTAGTTGTACCTTAATTTGTGAAGTATTAACCCATTGAGAAATGCTTCTCTCCTCAATAGAGGGATCCTTTTATTATTGTTTTCTACCATGTTTCATGATCAAAGTTTGCACTAGTTACAGTTAGTGGTGCCCTGTAGCGAGCACCGGATTTTGCATTTTGCAAGCAAAGCCAAAAGTTAAGATAATTGAGTGCTCAACTCCGTAGGAACTGAAGCTGGGAATGGTCTTTGGAATGGATTGGTTTTTGGAATTGCTGGAGAGGGGCAATGGCTTAGCACTTTTACCCCTTCAGGATTTGGTATTATGCATTATCTTGGGTTACAATAACTATTATCATAACTATGAGAAGGAAAAAGGATATATTTGTTAGGGAGATAGATGATAACCTTTATTAATGAAACACTCTTGTTATTTATAAGATATGTAGTGGCCTTGTGACAGATGGGGCGCTTAAGTCTCTTTGTTCAAGTTTTTTGCTTCTCATCCAATATGAGGGATAAGCCATGACCTTTTTCTTGGACTGAATTTGGTATTGCTGACTTCCAATTTAACTAGAGAGTCCAGATGGTGACCGCCGCACCAAGAAGGAGATCATCCTGTGATGATTCACAAAGCTCTTTTAATAATTCTTAAACAGTTAGAGGAAAAGGAAGATTTGTCGATGACTCATTCAATTATGGAATGTTTGAACCTGTCCGAGGAAGATTGAGCGTTTATCAGACCAATCTCAAGATAATTTGGGCCGTTTTGGAGTACAAACGCTGACAATGAGCAAGGGCATAATTTTTGTGCCTTCTTTGAGTTTTATTGTAAGGAGAGCTACCACCTTTTTGGTGAGGGCAGGGCATTAAGGTGAGTTGCATAAAAGCTTTTTCAAGCTCTTTATAGTTGGCACAATCTCTTGCGCTTTCCCAACTATTTTCATATAAAGGGTAGCACTTTCAAGTCACCATGTACTGGATTAAGTGACGCGATTTATGGGAGGCAAGATTTCCACTACCCCCTTGCTTCTGGGAGTCATCTACTAGTAGGTTCAGTTGATGTGGGCTTAAGAGCCTTGTTAAAAGACAACAGGGATAGATGAAACACGCTGTCTTTTTTCAGTAAGGAGGGAGCTCAATGTGGAAGACACCATTTCATTTGTCCTTCAACTCCTCAAAGGGCCCAGAGCGTTTAAATGCTAGTTTATATGGAGGAACTTTCATGTCTAGGTGATGCATGTCCGACAAAACCAGTGAAGTTTTCCTTACGCTCATGGCTTGAGTGGAATTTTTGTCTGCAAAATTCTCTTCAATATCCACTGCCTTAGACAGGTGCTAACGTACAAGATTCTGGGTTTTATGCATGTGATTCAGGCGTCTATATAGTAAGAACAGTAGATATGGGACAAGTGAATGTGGAATGAGGGTTGCAACCCAAGTTGCTTCAAAAGGGGGAAGGTTATTGGAGGCATGGGGGCATTACTACATGCAAAGTGCGCCGGGGAACGGTTGGCGTCTATGTGTCATGACTTGCAGAAGCATAACAGCGGAAATATTGCTCCAGGGTATGGTTCACCCTCACAGTTTGACCATCTGACTGGGGGTGATAAGCGGTTGATCTGCAGGGTTTGATCTGGAGCAGGTCCAGGTGGGCACTCCAAAATTTAGCATTGAATTGGGCCCGCAGTTGCTTTCTATCACCTTGTGAAATACAAACATGAAGAATTCACTAGTCACAAACAAGGCCGCCATCTCTTCAGAAGCGGCCGTTATGTTGCAGGGGATGAAGAGTGCAAACTTGAAGTGATCAAACACCACCATAATCGCAATTATCCCTTAAAAGTTGGCAACTCTACAATAAAGTCTGCCAATGCAGAGGCCCAGGGGCCCTCTGCTTGTTGTAATGGGTTCATGAGGCCCTTTTTCCCTTTCTATTAGATTTAGATTTTGCACACACTACACAATGGTAAATCCATGCAGGGATCTCCTTGAAAATCCTGAAAAGTATAGGTCCCAATAATCATTTCCAGAACTTTTGGACCCAGGATGTCCCGCAGTTTGGTGCGCTTGATGCTCTTGAATCACCTGCTCATGAAAGGTGGAAGAAATCCAAACTTGAACTCAGAAGAAGATTGCCATATCCTTGAGGGTATAGAGAGTACGTTATGAGCTTTAGATTCCGAGTCCTCATATAATGTGATCCCTTCTGGAGGAGGTCAACTAAGAGGCGAGTATTTGATCAAGAAGCAGAGCATCTGGTGACAAACTGGAAGACTAAATGGAGTGTGTAGCCAGTGTCAAATGTTTGGGAGTCAGGTACAAAGTAATAAGCCAGGGAGCTCATCTATGTTAAAGTTTAAGGCAGAGTTTCTACTCAAAATGTCTGGCAAGATATTCAAGCCCCCTTCACAAATCAAACTTGAAATTAAAAGTTTCTTAGATCGCAGTATGTGTGGTCCTGACGGTTACACGCTTTGGGTATCTATATTACATCAAGAACTGGTGGTCTGTGCGCATAATAATCTCATGCTGGAACCCTTGAAGGAGGTGGCTCCAGTAAGTTTGTGACCAAGACACAGCCTCCAGCTCTTTGTCATAGTTGCTCAGAACTTCTCGGAGTCTGAGAACTTCCAAAAAAAGTATGCAACAGGATGCTCAACCACTTCATGATCTTAGATGAGCACAGCACCCACAACAACTGAAGATGTAATACATAAAACAATGAAGGTCTTATAAGAGTCATTGTGCCTGAGGACTGGCGCAGTAAGAAAAACCTCCTTAACAGAGTCAAATTCCTGATGGCAACCAGGTGTCCACTTTAAGGGTTTGTTCTTGCCAGTCCGTGCATTCAGAGGAGCTGCTAGTTTAGCAAGAGGGGGAACTTCTTGAAAAAGATTACCATACCCTGGAAGATCTGGAGGTGCTTTTGGTTTGTTGGGGTTGTCCAAGACTTAATGGCTTCTAACTTGCATGCGGTATGTATACCTGTCCTTCAAAATTAAGTTTTCTAAGGAGGTCACCTCCTCATGAAATTATTCGCATCTGGAAGGCTTCACTAAGAGTACAGCCTTAAGGTTTTCAGCTAATACCGCTTCCAGATATTTTTTGTGTTGCTTGTGAGTGTGTGGATTAATTATGATGTCACCAATAAAAGCAACCAGGCAGGAGAAGCATAGATCTCTTCAGAACATCCATTATGAGGCGCTGGAAGGTTGCTGGAGAGTTTTTCAACCCAAATAGCATTACATTGGACTTAACTTACCCTCTTTGTGCGTGTGGCAGTGAGCCACTACTAGCCCTTCTTGATTTTTTTAATGAAATTATTTACCAAATCAAGCTAATAGAAAACTCGCAACTTTGCAATTGACTGAGCTATTAATTGTTCCATTGGAAGATAATAAGGTCTGGAACTGTCACATATGACATTCCCTTAATCAATTCATGGCCGCAGGGTTCATTCTGTCTTCTGTGTAAAAACAACGGTTTTGCGATGGGAGAGGACTACTTTACAAACTAACCTTTTTTAGTATGTCATACAGCCATTCATATAAAGCTGCATACACTTTTGGTGTAAGGTTATAATGAGAAATATCCTTGATGTGATGTACTGCCAGTTGATTTGCTAGATAATACTCTGAATTAGGTGGAAGCCTAGTAGCTAGGCTCATGTCAAACAATTATTTGTATGGCGTGAGAAAGGATGGGAAGTCCGGCATAAGATCTTATAGGGGAGAAGCAAGAGGTAGGATAGAGTTCAAAGGGGTCTCAAGAGGAAGGGTATCATTCAGTGGGAATTCCCCACTGAGATTATTATTGGTGAAAAAATAGGGAGTTAATACCCAACTTGATATCAACTTGTTGTCAGCACTACCGTCACGGATGAGGACACAACTGGCTCAGCAGTTCATTCCTCAACCAGTGGAATGAGTACAAGACACCCCCAAATTGGCAGAGGTGCAGGCAACCAACATTCTGAGGATGGGGATGAACGATCCCTTAATAGATTTGGGCAAACCAAGAAACAATCCAAAGCAGCAGAGTGACGTCATATGTAATAGTAATCGTCCTGTTGAGTCAGAGAATTTACTTAGTGCAGACAATGACGTCACCAAAAATCAGTTGAAAAACGATCCCTTTTTATACCTTTAGGGTCGCTAAAATAATTTGCATTCTCATAATGATGTGACATTTACTTGAATTAATTACAACGATGAAAGCAATTAAGGCCAAAAATGAATATTACCAAATCTGGAAACCATCCAATTTTTGAGAGTCACTCAAAACAACAATGTGAGGTGCATTATAGATGCTCCATCCTTCAAATCTGAAGTTAACCAGAGTATTACCAATTTGGTAATAAATTGACGTTGGAAGAAGATACAATCGCCCAAACCCAGAAGTGGGGATGGATGAAAGGGCTCTTGGACATCCAGGTTCAAGGAAAACCACCGCAAGAAGGAGCCTATAGCTATAAGAATTCGCATAAATAATGAAGCAACTAACGCAGCAGTTGAACGCCGTCTAACTGGGGGACTTTGAATATCCCACATGTTTACACCCATATTCCCACCTTTTTGAATTCTCATTTATTCTCAATCTTAATTTATCCCTTTGATAGAATATTTCGCTTTTGTCATTGATTGAACACTCTTTACAGAATCTCAGTTCAATCCTTTATTTTCACTTAAAGTGGTTTGTGTGAACTAATCATCAATATTCAATATTGGATTAGCAAGTGAGAAGAATAAAGTAACCAATCTGAGTTCTTCTCTGTTTGAATAAGGCCAATCTATATCGCAGATGCTATGGAGTTGAGCTACCAAGGGGAAGGTTGGATTGGCCTCGTTGAGTCCCAAGGGCCAACGTACAATGAACACAATTAAGTGTGTCAACAAGAGTCTCGCCATAGATGCAAACATTTTACTGAAAAGATCAAAGCTACAAAGGGTAGCATCAGAGAATAAACTTGCTCTAAGAGGATGATTATGACCCTAAGCGAAGGTTGTCTGGTGCTTAATCTATGAAGAGTAGAACCACTGAGAAGCGAGTTGACCTCACATGCTGTTAATCTTCCAGCAGATTAGATTTGATCCAACGGATTTTTGCACAGAGGCTGAATACACTGATATAACAGAAGAGCGATATAAAAATTGCCTTTTCTTGAAAAAAGATAAAAAAAGTATATAAAGTATTTGCAATTTGCTTCCCGTAACACAAAATTATTACTAAAGCAGCGTCACAATGCCAAAACTAAGGGATCTACACCAGATGATCAACTTCCCACTGAAGAGTCCACCTCAGCTAGAAACAAAAAGAAATCCCCTTTTCACTCTCTGTCAAAACTATTATCTCTCTCACTGCGGTCTAATATAACTCAATCAAGCAGATAATCTCACACACTATTTTTATAGGTATAACTCTTGGAGAAATTCTAACCATATCGCCACATTTCCCATTATTAATCTTTGTTAATAAATACACTGGCAACAATTAGTAACTTAATATTACCTTTTCTCAATTATCCTTGGCCTCTAGTCAACAATAATCAAATAATACCATTTTTAAGCAATTCCTTACTAGGCAACCAAATACAATAGATTCCTTTGCAATTGCTTGACAATCATTATCCAACCTTATTAGATCCTAGTTGTTATTATAGCAGAAGGTTCTATCTGATTAATTTCCCAACATTTCCCCCTCTTAACCAGATGTTAATTCTCCAATACGTCATCTATATCTCATCCTCTGCTAACCAATAAAGAGGGACCTTGTCTATAGCTGAGAGCGGAACCTTTCTTATTCCGTCATTTGTGCGTGGGTCTTTCCAGGTGGTTTGCTTATTGCTTATATGTCCAGAGGAACTTAGCGTGCACTCAGTTGATAATCTGACCTTTTGCCGGTCCCTTAAGTTTGTAGGCATCAGTGTCTTTCTCAATTATCTCAAAAGGTCTAATCCAGATGCTAGCCAGCTTATTCCGCCACCCAGATCCATGCTTGTCATAAAACAAGATACACTCATCTATTGTGAACTTCACTAGTCCGCTACATCATCATTGTTCAGAATTGTACTCCTTCATTTTTCTAGCTAAACTGGTAGAGAATGCTTCATTCTGAAGTTTGATAAGTGTGGATGTCAGATTTATAGATAGCGTTGGGGGTCCTTTCCATTGGTATCCTCTACACAAGAGTAGAGTAGCGGAGGGAGAGCTTCGTGTCTACCATAGAGTAATTAAAAAAGACCCTTTTCCATTGCCAAGTGATAATTGATGTTTTGTGCAAAATCTGCAGTGGAGAGAAGGGTGCTCCAGTCAGATGGTCATCTCTCACAGGTTTTCAGAGGATTTTACTAAGGTTCCATTGTCATATTCAATGGTCCAAATAGATTCCAGATGGCATGGGGTAGATAGCGCCCCACAGATCGACATCAATTTGTTCAGCTTAGGAAGAACATCGGAGGTGAGGTTGGTTCTGTTGTCCATTAGTATAACTGTCAGATGCCATGCCATTGAATGACAGACTTTAATGTTAACTTGGAAGCAGATACAGCCCTCATATTGCTGATTGCTCACGCTTCTACCCACCATGTCAAGTGATCTATCACTACCAGGATGTACTTGGAGTGATTCACACCCATTATTAAGAGCCCCACAACGTCAATGAATACTGTATGCCAAGAAAAGTGGGGTTTAACCAGACTATAAGTGGCTCTATTGTGGAAGTGCTTCTCCATTTTGGCATTGATACCAACAGGTGATCGTTTAAAGCACGTCAAAGTCCATACTTTCCAATCAATATCGCAGCTTCAGGAATTTTAATTTTTAAAAATCTTCCATGCCCTACCACCTTGAGTGCATCTAAGATTATACCCTGTTGTGCAGAGGGCTTCAGAAAACTCACCATGACCCCACCAACCTTATAAAATAACTCACCGTTCCTCAATAGTGTATCCGTCCTCATCCCATCCAGCGCAAAAATGGTTTGAGGTGACCCTTCAGCATATTTGCTTCTGATCATTTTCTCATATATTATGTCAGCAAGATCTGACGTGATAGCAACGAGTGATAAGCGTAATAGGCAGTCAGCGTTTTGGTGAATTGCAACCAGCTAGTGAATTATCTCAAATTATATTTTTGAAGCTTTAGCGCCCACCAGACAAGGCGCCCCTCCAGTCCCAAAGAATTTTGTAACCAGTGTAACAAAGCGTGACAGGTTGCAACATTAAACTTTACTCCATAGAGATATACCTGAAATTTGTTTGTATGTATAATTTACTGCTAGGCAATCCCGTTAAGTCATGGTATGGTTCTGCTTGTGGCAGTTTAGACTCCTGTTGCAATAAGTAATGGGATGTTCCACCCCATCATCATCCTCATGCGACAAGATTGCTTTCACTGTGGAAAGAGAAGCATCAGTATGAACAATAAATTCTAAAGTATGGATATTAAAGCACCAGAGCACTGATCAGCGCCAATTTAAAAAGATAAAAGTGCTCTGACACTATTCCGTCCACTTAAAAGTGGCGTTCTTCTTCAGAAGCTCAAAGAGGGGGCCTTAATACAGCTGAAATTGAGAATAAAATGGTAATAATACCCAACCAAGCCCATAAAGTCTTGAGTATCTCATTTGATCTGGGGTCAGGACATCTTCCTGATGGCTTTTATCTTAATCAGTTTTAGTCAAATACCTCTGAAATCTACCACAAACCTGAGACATTCCAGTTTTGCTTTTGAAAAATTGACATCTTTGAGGCTCAATATTAGTGTTAGCCTCCGCAAGCTGGAAGAATACTTCTTTCAGGTGATTTAGATGCTCTGAGAACGTCCAAGAAAAAACTTTAATGTTGTCAAGGTAGACAAGGATGCATGACAGCTTGAGATCACTCAAGATAGTGTCCATGGCCCGTTGAAACGTAGATGAGGAGATACATAACCCATGCAGCATATGAGTAGGCTGTAACAACCCTTTGGAGGTGATCATAGCACACTTTTCTTGTTCCGCCCAAGGCAACTCAGACTACCAGTACCTGAAGGTCAGGTTCATAACTAAAAAATAGTGAGCGCGCTCAGATGATCTAAAGCATCTTTGATTTTGGGTAGCAGATACAAATCCTATTTAGTTATGCTATTAAGTTTTTAATAGTCAATCACTACCCAGTTATTAACATCTTTCTTATAACAATTAATACAGGCATTGCCAAGGACTTTTCAATGGCTCAAATATACCCTGCTTCAGCAACTTCCTATTTCGTCAGAAACTACCTCTTCCACAGCCCTCAAGCAGCGTATTGGCCAAGACCAAATAGGAGGGTGGTCCCCTGTGTCCACTTGATGGACAACGCCACGAGCATACCCCAAATTGTGGTTGTGAGATGCAAAAACCTCTCGATATTTATCAAATAATGCCAATGCCCAAACTTTTTGACCCTTCAATAGTCTCATCAAATCTCTACGCAGAACCACTGCCATAAAACTAGCCAAATTTTGGGTGGGGAGGATAAGTTCTTTAAACAAGATAATTTTTTAAACCAGAGATCCTCATCAACAGGGTCAGGTTTAAATAATCCAACACCTGATGCCTCTGGAGCATAAGAGGCTCTTACTACATGTTGGCCAAAATCACTTTGTTTATCCCAGGTCCAGATACTAGTATTCCTGGAGCCAAATGAGGTTCAAGGTGCGATCACTTGTAAGGGCCAAGGACATCCCTGAGCAACCTTTCCAGTATCTTTACTTTGAGCTCCGTTACTACAGTAGCTTGGTGTTCAGATGGTTCTATAAAAGCATTTGCTGATTGTAACGGTATCCCTTAGTACTCTTATATTTTATTAAAAAGAATCCTAGTCCGCTGCTTCAAAATAAGTAGTGGATGGGAACTACGCCGTCACAGTATGCAAGGTTTATTTGTCCATCATGGACAGATTCTTGCGGTAACCCTTTTGACGTGAAGTAGACAGGGATCTGCTGACCCAGGATTTCAAAAGATTTCCTCTTTCCATGTCAACCACAGCCCCAAACCAGCACACGAAAGTGGCACCAATCACATGTCATAATTGTGGTTTAGCTATAAAATTTCTGGCACAGAGACAGTATCAATCAAAACAAAAGAGGCAGCACACTGTACGCACCTTCTCAAAACGGTACTTTCTACCCCTACAGTCCCATATACCACCTGTGCTTCACGTTAGGTTTTTATGGCGGATTAGTTATCAGCGTTGTTGACACTATGTTATCTAGAGCGGCGGTGTAAATTATTAAACGTATTTTTTTCCACAAAAGTGTTACAATAAGTATACTCATATTAATGAACCATGCCTGTTTAATACATGAACATCCAAGGAATTCTTACCAAGAAAGTGCATAATACTGTACTTTAAACTGTGAGTAATCCTTCATGATCCACTCCACAAGGATGACGACGTTCACCCCCTTCAATGAGGGCATATCTGAGGAGGGCTTGGGTTCAACTGCTGAGTTACGCTCTAGGATTCGACAGGCGTAAGGTTTTTAGATCTCTCAACGGACCTTTTTCCACGACGTTCTTCTTGACTTAAGAGTGAGTTATCACATTTACATCATCAGTGGTTTGTTGATAGAAAAAAATCGTTTGTGTTATAATAACTAACATAGGCCAACTCATTTTGATCAGATTAGACATAAATTTGATGCAGCTGAAGTAAAGAGCTCATCTTTGCTCCGCTTTTTCTTTTGCCTACTCTTTCAAGTTCAGCATAACTTCATGGACGTTCCGCTTTTTCAGGGCAGCTCACTGCATAATTTTCTTGCTGACTACACTTGGAGCAAGTTATCTTAAAATGGTCCCATTTCCAAACGTCGTTAAACCTAGTCTGGTGATTATAAGCTTAATGGGGGTGGGCGGAGCATTAAAGAGTGACTGTGGAAGGGCCAAATGGTCATAGGTCAGATGCGGGCGGTCAGTATACTGTAGTTTGTCTAGTGAGTAAACCAGAAGAAAATAAGTCATTCGCTGCTGGAAACCTGCCAATAAAGCTCCGGTGATAGCCACTGATGGTTTCCAGTCCCCATTGGGCGGGTTAAATGTGCAATTGCAGCAGATAGTTGACAACCTGTAGTAAAGGGATATCCCCCTTATAGGACTGAAGCCATCGCGTTGTAGAGCTAGTAATGTGGCTTAAAAGTAGCAGTCATAGAGATACTGACATCTGCCTCTGACTTTGATACCGTCTCTACCAACACGTGCGCTTTCAAGATGAAGCAGTCAGAAAAAACCAAAAGAGTTTCATTATGTTAAACCCTGATAGTCAGGCAGTCTGCTTTTTGTTGCGCCATTTTTTTACCCCACTAAAAATTATAGCACTATATCCTTGGCCTCCTTGTAGGTCATGGAGCTGTCCTCCAGGTAACAGGGTACCTGGTCAGTGCTCTTGACATCTAATGTGGAGATTAGCAGCTTCACCTTTTGATGATCTAAAACTCATTTGATGGCAAACTCAAACTGCTTGAAGAACCCATGCATATTGCCTCACCTGAGTTAAACGTAAGCAACTTTTAAACGCACACATTCTCTTCTCATTCCAGGCTATGGTTTCTGTTAGCAAATTGAGCAGTCTCCATCCTGGAGAATGTACTTCCCACATGGGGAGTATAGGTGGGACGTGGGATAGAATTTGGTTCCGTTGCTGCCATTTGAGAAGTAGTGGCCTCTTTGGCCGGAATTACAGCAGTGAATGGGGGTAGCTCACTTTCAGACCCATAATATTCGTCCTAATAGTCTAAACTATCCACGACCTGACTCCCTTCAACCTCCAGGGCAGCGAACAGCTCCTGTATGATTTGTTTCTTTTTAACTGAACCTCACTGGCAGCGCCCTTCCTTGGCATGTTGTCTAAGATCGTCATCCTCTTTTTGTTAATCCCAGCTTTAAACCTTATCAGCGGCCATTTTTTGCTTGAGACTTTTAAAATGCTCAACTACATCATCAATAGTAACTTGCAACCTGGAACTATGATGTCCATTGTCACAAGATTGATTGGAGTTATCATCTAGTTGAAATACTAAGTCATCTCGTTCCCAAAGGAGATCCTCGTTTGACTATTAGAGAATTTCTAAACTAACCCTGAGATTGGCATATACCACCGACATAAAGTATGAAATGTTCACAGTTATTCCTCTATTGGCTTTGTAAAAGCCCTCTAGGTGAGCTAACTAATCTAACAACTACCCATACTCGGAGGAACCAAGTAATGAAGCTTAGATAATTTCAGCATTGTGGTGATTGATACATTCATCTCTCAGCTGGCTGAGAACAATTGCAACTAATTTAGCTTGGTTTTGTGACTCGCTGCTCCAACAGTGTAACGCAGTCCTGATGTGACCCACAGCGGAGTTGATGCCCAACGCCCATTTAGTCATCTCTTTTATGAACTTTTTGGTTTTCCTTCCTAATGTAGTCACGTCCCTAACCCAGTCAAGTGTGAGGCTTTTTTAATTCAACAGCTCTCCCATGACCCAGGGTAGCTCCTAATTTTACCAGGGTAAGAGCTGATCCATCTGACCATGGTCGTCAGCAACATAAGCATGTACTTGGAAAAGTACTCTCCTCGTCTCCAAGAACATCCTCTCAAGACGTTCCAGCAAAAGACAGCAGTTGTTTTGTTGCGCTTGAGTGAACTGCATCATATCCCAAATTTCAATATTTTGATAAGCCAGGACTCACAGGAGCTTCTTAATAGACTTCTTTACATAAGCAACAAGGTACTCTGCTGGCCCATGCGAGTCAAGATGGTGCATCAAGCTGATGGTGGTCATATCAAGATAGGACATATACAATTCTCAGTTCTGATTTTGATCTCGCTGGCTAAAAAACATGCTCATAAAATTCTCAATGGGGTCCTCATCATAAAGGTGGTATCCTTGGAGGAGCCACTCCATAATACTGCAAAGCTGAGTGAAGTTGAAATCCATGGATTGCCCAAGCTGCGCTGACTCAATTGCTTGACAGGAAAACAACTGCAACTCCATTGGAAAACCAAAGTCAGATGGCTCAGTCATGGTAAGCAGGTCTGGTTCCTCATTAGAAGATTCCATAGTTCGCCACTATATTTTCACAAACCCCATGAGGTCTTGGCAGAGGTAAGTTGAGTTCGCCATTGTTACAAGCAATTGTGCTGATTAGAGTTGATCAGCAGGCCCCTTGTAGTGAGCACCACTGTTGATCTTCCAGCAGATTAGATACGATCTGGCGGATTGTTGCACAGAGGTTGAACCCACTGATACAACAGAAGGGAGATATTAAGGTCGCCTTTCCTTGAACAAAGATAAAAAAATATATAAAGTAGAAGCAGAGCGCTTCCTGTAACACAATCTTATTATAAGAGCAGCGTCACACTCTAAAACTAAGGGGTCTACACCAGATATCAACTTCCAATAGCAGAGTACTCTGCAGCTTTCCAACTAAAATCAATCCCCCTTCCACTCTCTGTCAATACTGTTATTTCTCTCGCTGCGGTCACTCCTAAAATTAAAACAAGAAGATAATCTCACTCACTATATGATAGTTGTAACTCTTGGAGGCTTTTTAACCATATCGCCACATTCTGCATTACTAATCTTTGTTAATCAATACACTGGCAACCATTAGTAACTTAATATAAATTTTTCTCAATTATTTCTGGCTTCTAATCTCCAGTAATCAAATTATACCAATTGTAATTATACTGCTTTATAGGGCAACCAGATCTGGAAGATTCCTCTACAATTGCTTGACTATCACATCAAAGCTAATTAGATCCTAGTATTTTGTATAACGAGAGGAATCCTTCTGGTTAATTTCCAGACACATGCTAAATGAGCCGAGTTCACTGAGATGAATGTTTTGCCCACTAAAGGGGTGGCATTATCAGGCCCTAGTGAGTATGAAGATAGTTCTCATGAGCAGTTCAAGGATGAAGTGGATATTGAAGTATATCGTGGAGAGGATCCTCTCAGCTCCTGGTGAGGGATGAGGGTTCAATCTGTTCAAAACTCATATCCTGAAATTAAAAGCTCATGATTATGCAACAATCTTAAGAGTTAAGGAGACTACTAGAAGAGCACAAATTTTCTCTCTATCTATTGTGAGAGGACCATCGCTTACTATGAACTAGCATCTATGCTTAAAAATCTAGATGAGAGAATGGTATTCTTTGAAATAAAAAATAGCGAGACCATCTGCGCCTTGATTTATTATGGAGAGCTTCTTGAACAGCCTAACATTATGCTGTTTGCAATGGACAAGAGTATAGACAAAAATAAAGGCACAGATGCGTTTTGTCCTGCACCTACCTCTACTCGACCAAAAAATTGATTGGAGGCACCCATATGGGTCGCTCAACAGAATTTTGAACAACCAGTCAGAACTGCTACACAAGTGATCATGTTTCACACCAACCATATTAAACTGATCCTAATTTTAAGTTGTACTTAAAGACCATGTACACACTAAAGAAGAAAAATTTTGAGGCTCCTCCAGATTTATGAGAATATATTGGATGGCATTAGCAATTTGCCAAAAGGCTTTATATGTGCAAGGGTGTATAAACCACAATGTTCAGGAGATCCTTAATGCAAGCCTATGACCTGGACTATCTTGAACCAAAGTAAAGAGTATCAGACATCCTGAGTTTGGTAGTGAATATGAAGTCCAAAATATGAAACAAGATTTTGGTATTTATCCATATTCCCAGCCTGCTAGATTACCAGGAATTGCTAGGGGATAATAAATATTGTGAGGTGAATTGGAAATTAGTGGACCCTAATTTTGGAGTAACTATGTTCAGGGGATTTTAGGACATTCGTCTGGTTGTATTTATTAAGGGGATCAATCTCAAGAATACTTAAGATCTAATCGGGTGGAGTTGCTGACAAAATAGGGGCATCTGATAGTGATTACCTATCAGGTGTGCCGATTAGGATTGGTCAGGTTTCATCACCAACTTATTGGGAATGAGTAGTAAGTTGCAAGGCGAGTGATGCTGCCTGCAACTTTCAAAATCAATTAGTTGGTTTGTGACCTGCTTTAATGGGTACTAAGTTCTATTACTTAAGCAGGTCGCTAGAAAAATATGGTTAGTTCACTTGGATTGAGAGGACAATGTTAGAACCACGTTTTCTGTCTCTTTTCGTTTAGGTCTTGAGGATTTCCAACTATGGAATCCTAGCCAGGATGGGGAAGACCATTGCTGCTGAGATGAGGATGGATGTTTCAATGGCAACGGCTGCCACTTTATCAAAGAGGTGTCAATTGAGGTTTAGATGATCAAATACCCAATATAAATTCCCTAGAACTCACTCATAATAAAAGACAGTTAGATAGTACTACAGATATACAGTTCTATAGTTTTTCATCCGGTATATAGTTTAAGAGTAAACTATTATCAGCTTTCAATTGTTCTATTCCTTTAAAGGATATTATTGCTGTGTGCAATAATTGGGAGACTCTTTTGGGAAAAGAGTAAAGCTCTGAGCGGGGATCTAGAGAAGAAGGAGAAACAATCAGGGATTGCTGCCAACTGTGTGTTGGACCAAAGAGACTGCCACCAGGAAATCTCAGAGAAGTTTGGGTTGAACAGAATGAGGAAATTAATCCCTATATCAAGAATTCTCAAGTATTTCAAGAAGAAATACTGGCCAAGAGTTGGGCTGAATTCCAAGTATTCCACTCAATTAATTTAATATTTGACATACTATTATTAACCAATAGTATCGTATACTATACTATGCAGACAAAGTACATAAGAACCAAACCTGTGCAGCTATAAGTTTAATGGGGTTGCTTGCTGATTGTAACTAAGACCAATCCATTTTTACACAAGATTTCCTCTTAATGAAAATAGGCATGAAGAGTCGGTCATAAACTATGCTTCTCGCTACTATTTTAAGACATAACAATTGTGGACTAAAGGTACTATGGATTTAACTATTGCATAAACTGTTCTGCCGAGTTCAATTGAAAAGCATCCTAAATTTAAAGATGCATGTGACTCTAGCGGTTAATAGCGCAACATCCCTCTAGACACTTAAGGAAGCATTGCTCAACATACAATGGACATATAAAGCTGAATACAAGGCCATTGGATCAACGCCCCCGTGATGAGTTAGCAAGGCTGTCTATGCAACTACTGATAAGGGTGACAAACTAATGGAAGATAGTTCTAAGCCACTTGAGTTCTTGCCTCGTCCTGAGTTAGCTTGCTATAAGTGCCATCAACCTAGGTATTTTTACCGATCTTGTCTGTTAATCACCACAGAAAAGAAGAGATCAGCCCCTAAAGAGGATACTCCCAACGCTGTAAACTGAGTGAATCTCCACACTTATAGAAAAAGACAACCACGAAGATGATTATTTTCTAGTGCAGGATAATATGTGTTAGGGGCACCTAACGCTGTGGCTATGCCCACTATATTAAGCTCCCAAAGCACTAATGAATTAATTTGAGTGATACCTACCTAGCTAAAGCACATCAGCCTGCCTGGGCATTCAATTCAGTTGAAGAAGGATAGCAGTTAGTTATGGCTATCTATAAGAACTTTTTAAATCAATGGCTAGGATACTGTTAAAGCTACCATGAATGATGTTACTCTTAGACAGTTTAAGGATCTGCTACTGATGTATTGACCACTGGAAACCCTTTCAGCCAGAGCATAATGAAAGTGGAAGTTATCTTCCAGAAGTTGCGCTCCTTGGAAGTACTGGACACTGGGGTTTCAATCAACATCATTTCATATAAGCTCATAGAGAAGCTGAAGTTCATTCCCATTATTGATTATAACATGAAGTACTGCACTGCAGGACCAGATGTTACCCAAACTCTAGGAGCCTATTCAGTGCTACCTTTACGCTTTGGGTGCATGGTCCTAACAGCACCAGCAGTGGTTTTAGACAATGACTACTATAATTTTTGATCTGGACACAGTTTCTCTTGGAGTTTGGAGTGATGATTGATTTCACTTCCAACATTTCCAGGGACTGGTGTACTACTAATCTGGTTGGGGGTAGCTAACCATGAGCTAGCATAACCAAGAGGTTTAATCCAGTATGACAAGGATACTAGAGGTATCCAGGTATAAGGAATGGTGGTTAAGCTGATATGGGAGCTTCCAAGGATATGATTTTAAGAGGGTAAAGTTGGAAGGGAGTATCTTGTAGGCTGGGGTGGTAGATCGGGATTGATAGCAATTTAGTAGATACATCTAATATTTTTTGCATGATAATGAATATTTTTATAAACCTCAAAGCTTAACCATATGAATGCTAAGATTAATTGATTTTCTGACATAGTACTAATCTTCTTCCAAGATTCTGAAATTGTGCTATGTATATGATTTTAAAGTATAGTGGGAATAGTCTCAGTCTCAATGAAAATATGATTTTTTCGATTATTTGACCCGAGATATATCATAATTAAGGTAATTTATGCTATTAATTTACCCAATACCATTGTAATTATAAATTGGTATGCAATTATTCGATCTAACTTCAACACATGTTTTCTTAATCTGGTGGACAATATCTGCAATATTAGGAATCCTATTTATGTAAGGCTTTACCATGACAAACATGGTGAGCATCTTGAGTTACCAACTTTTTGGTATCTAAGGATGAGGATGTCAAACTGTGGTAACAAAATACATGCTTGGGTGAAATATATCAATCAATTACCCTATAGACTACACCCTGATTGAGAAGGATGTGAAGCAGTTACCGCCTACCATCAACGCAGCATAAAGGGCTTCCACTGAGCACTAGTTAAACTATAAAGATTTGACCAGGGGATCAAGGCAGTATGTCCCTATCAATTAGTGTGAAGATTCCGCGTGATAACATCTTAGAAATATACAGCTGTGATGGAATCTGTGAACATGAACCTAGAGTACTACTAGGGTTATATGACAAAAACTACTCTGAGAGTTGAAAATCGTTTAGGGAAACATAACTATCCAACCTATCAGAGTTAAAAAAGGACAAGTTATTGCACTGACCCAATTGATCAGTTGCCAGGATATTGAATCTGTACATGAAGTAGGGGTTTTAGACGTGATTGGGTTTGAGGATGTGACCATTTAACAGCAGAAGGAGGTTAATGAAATTTTAGACGAGTTCAACGACATTTTCAATACAGGTTACAGTGATTATGGCCTATGCAAGGGCGAGGTCCAAATAATGGATACCAGTTCTGCTATATCACTCAAATCCAAACTTTACCACCTCTTGAAAGCAGAGGATGCAGTGATTGCACAAGAGCTGAACCAGCTAGACAAAGCAGGGATAATCAGTTTATCAAAGATTCCTTGGGCATCTCCTTTGTTGCTTGTATTAAAAGGATGGAACTCAAAGAGTAATCATGGACTACTTCCGTTTGAACAATATACTAAGAAGGACTTGTACCCACATACACATTGACAATTTTCCAAAATGGCTGTGTGGCTCAAAGTACTTTTTGGTAGTGGGTCTAACCAGCGGCTACTGCAGATGAAGCTCTCATCAGAAGTTCTGGAGAAATGTGCTTGATCAGTAGCTGGGGTTGTTTAGAACCCATGAGGATGCCACAGGGGCTCTGCAACACCCCAACTACCTTCCAGCGCTAGATGAATCGCATTTTTTGCATTATCAAGTTATCAAGCGTGCATAATATATCTTGATTAATTCACTGTAAATGGCTAAACATTTCAAGAGCATCTGCACCACCTATGAGAGGTCTTTATGCAGCTGCATGCTCCAATAAAAAGGCAAAACAAATCAAAGATCCTTATTTAAGATAAAATTAGAGTTCCTTGGGCACAAGATCAGCCCTAGCAGAATTAAGCCTCAAGATAGTGTTAGGATTTTTGCCCACCTTTCCAACTTCCAAGGTTATCTGCTGGTTTGCAAGGGAATAACTCCCACTAGCAATTAAATCATATATTGGTTGACTTTGATTTCATGTTAATAATTTCTAGGAATTTTTTGGGCCATTTTTTGGGTCCAGATCTGTTGTGGGATTGATCCATGCAAATGCTTAAGATCTCGTTGGACAAGATTGCTGACGCAATTAGGGCATCTGATATATTGTTGATTAATGAAAAGGTGTACTGATTGGGATCAGTCTAGATTTATCACTGACTGATTGAGAATTTAATCAGCATTGTAAGGCAAGGGATGCTGCCTGTATTAAAAAATTAATCGGTTGGTTCACGACCTGCTACAATGGGTAAAGAGTCCCATTACCTAAGCAGGTCACTAACCAAATGTAATTGGTTTGCTGTGATTGAGCGGGAACATTAGGGACATGTTTTCTGGCTCTTTCCATTTTCAGGTCTTTGGGATGTCTAACGGAGGAATCCTTAGCCCAATTGAGAAGACCATCGCTGGAAGAGACTTCTTATAATATGCAACAGCAACAGCTGCCATTTCATGGCTGAGGCGTCAACTGAGGAGTTGAGCACCGAATTTTCCCTATAATTTCCCTGAAAATTTTATTAATAAAGTAGATTCATTAAGATAAAATGTAGCATTAACAAGTTCTATTCCTTTTCAATTTATTATGGTTGTAGTATTATAATAGTGGACTTTTTTGTGTGATAAAGAGTAATGATTGGATATTTAGAAGTGAAGCAGATATTTGACATGGATCTCCGCTGACTCAGAGTGATGAGAACTAAGGCTGAGAACATCTGAATCTGAGAGTGGATTATATTCATCCAGGATAGGGAAAAATCCTAATTGTCAACATAATCAGTATTTCTTAAATCATTTTAAGCTTAGTGATGGACCACTTCAGGTTTGTTTAATGATGGATATTAGTCGTCATACTACTGTTGCTCATATATATCTATTACTATCAAGCAATGTGAATCATGCACATAACAAACAGTGCAAGTAATCTTTGAAATGATTGTCAACAAAGCCAGACTTTAAAAAATTGTTACTCATCCCAAAAATTTGTAGCTTTTAGTCCCAGTTTTTAACATTTTGTGCTCACTACAGGGGGTATTTGAGTAAGATAAGCCAATCTACAATGTCATAAAAGGAAGAATTGAGATTGCTATAGACGTAATTAGCAACCGTCAATATGAACGCTCAGAATCCAGCCAATCAGAGAATTCGCTGCCATAGAGGAGAGAGTCACTAATATTTAAGGAAGGAGTATAAGATGGTTTCAATTCAAGCATTTAGTACTCAGAAAAGTAACGTCATTGAAAAAAAGATGGATATTTGATCAAAGAAGTTTTATTCCTGAAAACAAAATTCAAAACAGATCACATTCATTTGTGCTCGCTCAGCTCAGAAATAGAATGACTAATAAACAAATTTACAAACTGAAGAATCAGAACAGTGAATGCAACCCTATGTGGCGACTGACGCCAAAGAAAAGACCCAAGAACTCCAGTTGATAGAATCAACGACTCCTAAAAATATGCTGACAGCATTTGCTACCATTTGGGAGATGACCCCAAATTACTCCTATAGTCAACTGGGTAGCTGAGCTGAGAATGGTGGCTAGAGAAAATTTGGAGGGATTCAAAGCCACGCCAAAACTACCCACTTTTCATAAGGTAACGCTCCTGCGTACTTCCGCCTGGTAACATGGTTATGTTTAGGTGTGGCAATAAAAAAAGCTTTGATGGACATGAACTGCTTGGATACAGACTTCCATAACTTGGAGTTACTTCATCCTGAGAAAGACAGCTGGTCTTATTCTGAGGCAAGGCTTAAATTATGAAGGAGTTTGGAAGTCTCTTGTGTATGTAAAAATGCAAGCAAGGATTTATTGAGATCCAATTCTTGAAAGACAAAACATTAGCAAATTATGCTGACCAATTCTACCAAAAATCATAGATTTTGGTTGGAGAAAATCTCTTGACCAATTTTAGTGTGCAGATCATGTTATAAGCGGCTATTTGGCCTTATTGCAATCTACATAGAATGATGTCTTCCGCGTTAGTTACTGAAATAACCACTTTGCAAATGGTTGATAACTTGAAGATGGTAAGAGCCACATTTGAGTTCCTAATCAAAGCATCAAGCCTAGACTGGTCATTATTCAAATCCCACCAATTTGACCAAACCCACTAAGGAATTACCAATTGAACAGTACCAGGAAATAAACACAAGGGGTATAAACAGACAAGAGTAACATGCGCTGTCACCAGTGCGGAGAAAGAGGCCACTTCTATGCCCAGTGCTTCAGCAAGAAGCCTAAGGAGCAAAAAGCCCAGGCAAAGGAAGCCAAAACCACACAGGAGTTGGGAAAAGAGCCAGCAGCCTAGATGTGGAACAGTCTATAGCTGCGGTTAAACCTGTTCCTCCTGATATCCTAAATAAGGACATTGACATAAATAATCTGTTTATTGATGACTACGCACATGAATAGCTTTATCAATTAGTCAATTTAGATATCAATTCTGTACCAGAGCTTGAGCAAAGGGGATCAATCTTGAAATAATCAAGGAGGTCGCTCGCCCATATGCACATCAACTAGCGGACAAGATCTGATCTGCTGAGAAACTAGATGAACTGGCTGAGGTCAAATTAGATGAGAAAACCTGTCAATTCCAATTTTTCACGATTAAGAGATCTCTTCTTGATTTGTTAGTGCAAATAGTTTACACCCTTGATTTAGTGAATAATTTTGCTATACACTCAGTAAACACTATTTTGCAATACTCTGAGTGTATGTATAATGATATACTGGTCAATTGAGTATGGTTGCGGGCAATTATTGACAGTGGTGTGCTGATTAATATTTTTTCAACCAATCAAGTAAAGAAAATGAAATATCACCCAATTTAGAACGCAAGAAATAATATGGAACTGCTGGGCCTTATATAACCATCTCCTTTGGGCGTATAGTGCATTACTGCTCAGATTTGGATTTCAGGTGGTAAATTGCCTTAGCTATAGTTTTGGCCAACCAGAACTATGACATTCTAATTAGGACTAGTTTTTGACTAAATAGGGAGTTAAATAAAACTTTTAGTTGATACGTTGACCATATTGGGTCAAACGCTACCACTCTTCTATTAGAGAGATGGGGAAACTCCGCTTACCAGGAGGAACAATTTCATCAATCTAATATACAACGATGGCATTATCCTGATTCAAAACCAATCAGTCAATGTTAGGGAAGATAAATGACAATGTAATTAATGGGAAATTTGGGAATTCTGTTATAAACTAAGAGTTTAAACACCATACCGCTGGGATTGCAGATAATAGTTGATAAAGGATTACTTTGGAAATTCCTGAGCTATTGTATAAAGAGGTCAGTAGCCCATGGAAGAATTCCAGAGTAGAGCCATGGGTGGCGCCTGGAATAGTGATGCCAGGCCATGGAGAAATCTGAGTTCTCCTGGCGAATATAAGTGGAAAACCAATGAAAATTGAGAAAAATCAAATTGTCACATTTGTTCATCTTATCCCTACAGCGTAACTTTAAAGAATCCATAATTTAGGGACCCTCGCCAAGATGGGATTGCTGGAAGGAGATGCTGAGAATATTAATTTATTGGTTGACTGAGAAAAACTCACTGATCTGATAGAAAGACATCAGGGTGAGGTGCAGAATTATTTGATAACTTTTGGGAAATCTTCACCCAGGATGATCATGACTTAGGATGTGCAAATAACGTAGGCATAAAGTTGACATGATGGAAAATTTACCAATATGGTTGAGACCAATCTGATGGTCAAAGGCAGCTGAAGTGGTAGTGGAAGAGAAAATCAGTAAACTAGTGGAGCACGGGCTCCTAGTTCTGTTGTTTAGCCCCTAAGCGAGCCCTATTCTGATAGTGAAGAAAAAGGATGGTTCTAATCAGGTGGTGGTCAACTATCAGAGGCGAACAAGATAACACAAGGAGGATTTTTATCCATTACCATGAACTAATGATGCTTTAGATTGATTGAAGAAACAAAGTACTTCTCCAAAATGGATCTAATCTTAGGATATTACTAACTAATTTTTCAACTGAAGGCTAAGTGAAATGCACGATCATCGCCACGCAGTGGCTAAACCAACCAACTTGGATGCCCCAAGGTCTTTCAATGCTCCTGTCACGTTCCAAAGGGCCATGGACGCCATATTGAATGACTTATAGTTGTCTTGAGTTATGGTGTACTTGGACGACATAAATGTGTTCAGTAGAACCTTCACTGACCATTTGCATCACTTGGAAGAAGTCTTTAAGAGACTGTCCATGACTAATCTGAAGATCAAAATGATAAATTATCACTTTCTCAAAAATGAATTGGTATATCTGGGGCTTGTCATCAACTCCAGTGGACTGTAGCTGCAAACCCAGAATCTTTAAGTCATAGTGCGGATGGCCATCCTGAAAAGTGTCCAAGATATCAATGTGTTTCTTATAATAGTTGGATATTACCAAAGATTCATAAGTGTTTTAAGAATTGCTGAGCCCCTTTTCTATTTGCTGAAGGATTATAATAAAGGATTTTTATGAAATAAAGAAACCAAGAATTCTTTTGATGAGTTACTTCAGCATCTTACAAATTTTTTATTTTAATATATCTGAATTTCAATCAGCAATTTTATAATACAGACCAATGCTTCATTAACGGCGATTGGCTCTCCTGAGTCAAGTGGATGAGCTTGAGGATGAGCATCTGGTAACTTACATGAGCCAGATGTTATCAGCAGCAGAATTAAATTACACTGATAATGATAATGAATGTCTTGTGGTGATTTACACCTATTGACAGTTTTGGGGTGTATATTTATGGTATGTACTTTAAAGTGGTGACGGACCACTCCACCCTGCGTTGGCTGCATAACCTGAAAAAACTGGAAGGACTTCTGTTTCAATGGGCTTTGAAGCTTCAAACTTATGACTTTGAGATATTCCACTAAGCAGGTGCTTCTCATCAAAATGCGGATGGCTTATCAGGTTACCATTATACCAAGCGGTACACCAACAGGCTGTTGAGCTCTTTCAGTGAATGGTTAATGAAGAAATGGAAATGAGCCCTAAGAAATCCAAGGTGCGCTCTAAAAAGAAATAGAAAGCAAAGAGCAAGGATTGACAAGTATTCAAGATGATTGACAGAAAAAGACTGTTATTCCCAAAACTGTCATACAAATAGCAATAGTTCAAGCCGCAAATAAGTATTTCAGGAATGGAGTCCTGAGGAAGACAACCAACCACATTTGCCAGTATATTACTTGGAGTCTATCAACTATGATATGGCCAATTATCTGGCTTTCTTCATGGAGTGCCAGCTGTATAAACCACACAAGAACACAACTGATATTGACTGATCCACCTTGGACTTGACTGGCATACAGTGTCCATCAACATAATGGGACCACTGACTATGAGCACTGGGAGAGTCAAATATAATAGTTGTGATAAGTTATCTGACCGGATAGGTTGAGTTAAAAGGCCCAGGCAAATAGTGGATGTGAAAAGTACCGCACGGTTTATCCTGGATCATATTTGTTTTTTTCCATGGATGCACGCAAGTTTGTTAAGCAACAACAGAACGAATCTCACATCCCACGTAATCCCAAGGTTGAACAAAATTATGGTGATCCAGGGAACCATGTCAGTACACTACCAGCCAGAAATGAATGGACTGGTAGAACAAGTAAATGGAACGCTGGCCACAATGCTGAGGAAGCTGGTCACCGGAAAAACCTCCTCATGGTGAACTTACCTCAGATCAGTAACATTCACATGCAACATTAGTCACCATATGGTGCAGGGAAAACGCGATTAAAATTGTTGTATGGAAGGAAGGCCGTGTAACCACCAATACTATGTGGTGGTTAAACCAACTTTGGGGATGAGTGCTGAGCAGTACTTACTATGACTTTTGAATATCCTGATCAAAATGCAGTTGCAAGCATTCAATATGACCTTGAAGAAAAAGATCAGGCCAAGATAACGGACAATAAGAACTAACTGGCATTATACAGGTACCATGTGATTGCTTGGGTAGCCTATTGTGACACACATGGTTTCAGAAGAAGAAATAAATTAGATGCTCTGTGGTCAAATCTATCTGAGATTATTGCAATGATGGCAATGGATGCATATTCCATCAAGAACCTCGCGGATGGAAGAATTGTTAACAGGGTTCAGGTTAAGTACCCAAAGCAGTGGATCCAAGAAAAAATGAGAGTGTTCCCAAAGGACTGCTAATTATTGAGATGGTTATGTCCTGGCACTTTTTGGTTAATTACTATAAGAGGACTGCTGAACCAAAAAAATGTTAAGTTTGAAGAATGAGACCTCTGAACCATGAAAAATTGGTAGGTCAGAGTATACATAGTAACCCTTTTTGGGGAATAATGAATTAAAAGATGGTATGCTGAAATGAGTAACGGTCATGTCCCATATTAAAATTTGAAAAATATAATATTAATTTGATAAAATATGGTGAAAAAGTCATAAATTTTATAATTCTTTATTCATAATTTTTTTGATTTAGGGATGATTCCACCTATGTCGCCTCTTGTGGAGGGAGATGTATGTCAATGAGTAAATAAACCATTAAAAATATAATTAAGATTAAACACTAGAAAGGGCATGACTTATTTGAAGCCAAGTTAGTTGAGCAGAAGCTGAGCCCTGAGAGAATGTGATGAAGAGAATAGAAATTTAAATGCCAGTACTTGCCAAACAAAACAATCCAGATCAGGGAGGAAAACAACAGAAAAGAAAGAGGCAGTTGGGGAATAGCCTGAATAGTCACAATATGGCACATGAGCTGAAAAATTTGGTCTTAGGTGCTCACAGCGGGCTTCATCAAGAACGTTGGACATGTGGGCTGGAATACAGCAAGGGATACTTGATGAAAGGTTGCCAAATCTTGACCCCTGATTAGTGCCATGAGAGGGAGGTATCATTGTGAAGTGCAAGAGATGAAGTAGTCGAGAAAAGACCAAACAGAATCCTGAAAACAATGACTACAAGTTTCTTGGAATTGGAAGTAGAATGAACGATGGAAGTTGGGGAGGCTGAAAGCTTTGTAATCCAACTTTGTAAGGACTTGTCCCACAAAACGAAGAGTGTAAACTGAAATATCTCAATCTAAGATTCTTGAGAGATCAGAGGTTTTCAAAACCTCAGAAAGAGCATCAGTTACCTGGTTACTTAAATTTGCATTAGGGTCTCTAAGTGTTATTGATTCCCAATAGGTAGTTTAGTTGAAAATAACAGCTGGTTGATAATATTGGCTAATCTAAAAAAACAACTCTGAAAGCAATTTGAATTGTAGATGGCATAAAATGACTGACTGATGTTAGACAGCATTGCTTCAATAGGCTTGATGATTAAAATGGGATTATCTTCAAAAGGGTCTAATCTAGCAAAGTGTTGAAGTCCAAATTTTGGAACTGATGGAATAGGGAGAATTGAATGTGAATTTTTCAAGATGGTGACATAACATGGTTTCATCAAGATCAGATACCATTTTTAGTAATTCTGAGGAAAAACTAACTACATGAACTTGACGTGGAGTATAGGTCCTGGGGGACCATAAAGAAATTTCTCCAAGCAGAACTACTTATCAACCAGAAGAGACGGGCATCTTCAGCAGAAAATTGTGCGGATATTGCTGGTATCAAGAGTTGGAATTTGACATATGAGCTGGACAAGAGGGGGATGTCAGACTTTATTATTGGTCAACATTATCCACTTCAGTGAAGATCAAGCTTTAATTTACTATAATTTTGGCGCAATTAATTTCTAATTTTTTAAAATAAGCTCTTCAAAAAAGAAAAAAAAATCAAAAGAATGATATGAGAAAAGTTTATTAGATAAAAATAACAAAAGCAAATATAATTAACCATTATTATCTTTTTGTTAAAAGAATGACCTAAAGGTAGTAACATCTTGTCAAGGATGATGATAACAATCAAGGAGTCAAGGATGCCAAACACGGTCCTGAATATGACTGTCAGGGAGATGGCAGATAGAGTTTATATCGGCCAGCCAGTCAGGATGCAAAAGCCCCTTAAAGGCGATCCAGAATGCTGGGGCATTGCCGCTCAAATGATGTTTGAATATGCTGGGAGATAAGTAGCAGTGGAGTGCCAATGGGCTGAAAATGAGAAAAGCAACCCAGGGATGAACCAAGCTGTTGTGGCCAAGGGCCAATGGGCCTGGGCGTAGGAAGTTGTGAGATTGGGGAAAATACATAAAGGCCTTAACAAGATTACCCTAAGTGACTCCAGAAAAATAATTTTATAAAAATATGGCTGGGACAACCCCAGTCAATTGTGGGCCACAGGGCCACATCGCAGATGTCACAGGGGTTTGGAAAAGAAGATTTTGAACTTAAATTAGATAAATTTGAGCGTGAGATGATTTTAGTTTTTAGTTAAAATAAGAAAATTGACCATAAATTTTCTCGATATGTTATGACTGCTTAAATAGACTAATAATTTGTGGGGATCATCCTAGGAAAGTGTGGGATTGGGGCCCTCAAGATATGGTCTAACCCAGAAAACTTTGGGTGAGGGGGAAATGAGCTTAATTTGAACAAACTTTAAAAGTATTGGCGGTGGGCCAAGTCACTGTCAGTTCATCCATAAATGCCCAAATTGCAGATTTTCTAAGGTTTTGATGACTAGAGCGACGACGTCTCACCTGACAGTCAGTGGGAACCACCCAAGGCCACCCCACGTAGGGGCAATCCTATGAGGTCAAGAATTGGTTCAGGGTGCCTAATCCACCCACACCTGGTTGCTCCGGCATCCATTTGACCAGGCGGTAAATGTTGGATGAGGATTTTGGTGTTTTATGGAAGGGTTTGAACTGGCGGCAACATGTCCTTATGGTCAAATGCTTTCAGCGATATTTGCCAAAGATTTGACACTAACCTCTTTATCTGCTGAAAGTGCACGCCCCATCAGGCCTTGTTACTGAGGGTTTAGGGCTCTCAGGCTTGATGCCAAAAGCTTGGTGCCATCAACTTTATTTATAACCTTTTACCCCATGGAGATGCCAACTCTCCAATAGCTCAGCACAAATTTCTTGATTTGCAGTACCAATTTAGATGAAGTTAGTAATACAGGAGGCGGGGTACTTAAAGGGTAAGCTGTTACTCTTCACTTGTCCACCCATGGGGAGGTTGAACTGAGAGATGAGTGGGTCAGCTGGCCTTCTTGGACCTTTTTTGATAGTAATGAGGAACGCCACTCAGTCCAAGCAGAGGAGGTGCTCCCCCAGACTTACATTACCCTTCCCTTTTGCTAAAGGGGATACCACCACTGGGAATTGGGCGAGGGCCACACTATTATAGGCCTTGGGCAACTTGATCGCCATTAGCATAGCAATTTTTGGGGGAGGATAAGGAGCATCTGAGTGGGTGGCATGGAAAACCTTGACAAGCTCCGAGCAGTTGACACAGTCCTACGCATCAACCCAGCTATTCTCATAGGCCAGATAGCCTTTCCACGTGACTATATTGAATTGAAAGGCATGATCGTTTGGAGGACAGGATGCCTTCAACTTCAGCTTCCTCCGCGCCCTCAATCACAATGGGCTCTTGGTCTGATGGATTTGCCCATCGAACAGGACAGCTGAGAGACAAGGAAGACTAGTTGCTTCCAGTGGGGAAATTTTAAACGGAAGGCACCATTTCTCAAGACTTCTTCCATCAGATGGGGCCTGAGCGCTTACTTGTGAACTTACACAATGGCACCTGCATGTGCAAGTGCCGTGTGTCAAGCATGACATATGATCCTAACTTTTTTGTGCGCCTGGAGCCACTTTTATTCTGTAAATCATTTATAATCACTTATAGCCTTAGTCAAGTGCTCCTGAATCAAGGACTGTGTGGCACAAATGTGCTGATCGTTATTGGCGGTGGTTGGTACCTCTGGGTAAAGGCATGGACTTACTGAAAATGATGTATTATACCCAAGTTTGCTTTATATGGGGAGAAACCTGTGGATGCATATATTCCTTTATGGTATGCAAACTGGGCAAGACGAAGGTCGTCAGCACAGGTATCCTGAGCGGCTGTAGTGTAGCACCTCAGGTACTGCTCTAAAATCTGATTGACTCATTTGGTTTGACCATCTGACTGTGGATGATATGTGGTGGAGAGGCAGGGCAAAATCTTTAAGATTGCCAAGCGCTTGTTCCAAAACTGCGCCATAAATTGGGGCCTGCGGATTTTAAAAATTTCCTGCAGGAGGTCGAACATCTAAAGACATGGCGCACAAATAAGCGAGCAGTTTCTTTGGAAGTAATAGCGTAGGACCACAGGATAGACAGGTGGAATTTAGTAAAGCGGTTACAAACACCCTGACTGCTGTGAGCCCCTTGGAGCTGGGTAGCTAACCATAAAGTCCACGGACACCTTTATTCACGTTCCCTTTGCCTGCTGCAAGGGATGAAGAAGAACATTCCTACCAGACTGGTATGACTTGGCCCACGCAAAAGTCACATATGGTTGGTAATCCATGCTGGTACATCTTTTGACAATCCTGGCCAATTAAAGGTATGCTTCCCTTAATTTATGCAATCCTTATTCCCCAGTTGACCAACTGCGGGGGATTGTGATGGGCTTGAATGACTTTGGCTCAGAGGAGAGGAGAATACACACCCACGACCTAAACTGAATGATCCCCTCAATCAAAGAATATAAGAATTGCTTGAAAGTTGGGAGAGACAACCGTTCCAAAAGTTCCACCCCCTCACACAAGCCATCTGCGTTGCTAAGACCTGAAACACCAAAGGTGCGTCTGGAGCTAAATTTGCTGCCAAAGCTGTAGGAGGAACAATGATTAGGATTTGAGTGTGGGGTGAATGACTGTGACGAGATCAGCCTTATCTGAATCAGCTGGGTAAAGTGAGGGATTAAAACTTAGAAAATCTGGAAGGAGATTCAAAGCTTCCTTCACAAACTCATTCTTTAGTTAAAGCTGCACAAATCCTGGTAGGTTTGGGCCTGTCAGTGTGTCAACTTCTGTGGCTGCGTAAATAGAGGAGAGCTTGATAGTACATATGCACAGTCAACTCGTTATGAGCGCCCTGCAAGGGATACCGCTAGTGGGTCAAGGCCCAAGCCATGGCTGCCAACTCCTTATTGTAGATAACCCAGGGTTTCTCATTGGAAGAAAACCTGCAGAAAATATAAGTGACCAGGTGTTCCAACCCATCATGCTCTTGGAGAAAGACAATCCCTACCGCGGCAGAAGATGCATTGTATGCTACAATATAGTTTTGGAGGGATTTGTGTGCTTAAGGATGGCAGGTGACAAAAACACCCTCTTAATTAAATTAAAGAGCCTGCTGGCACTTGGGCATCCAGTGAAAGGGAACATTTTTACCTGTGAGTGGATGGAGAGGGGCAGTCAGCTGTTAGAGAGTGGTGGAGAACTTTTTCAGGTATATGATGGTTCCTAAGAAGCTTCTCATTTGCTTATGAGTCGTTGGGGTTGGCCACTCGCGGATGGCATCCAGTTAGCTGGTTGGGATGGTGTACCCATCTTTCAAGATGAGATTGCCCAAAAGGTGACTTCTTTCTGATAAAACATGAATTTGACGGCTTGACAAACTAACCAGCCTTATTCAGGACAGCCACTACTGCTTCAAGTTCCTTTGCATTTTGCTCAGGAGAGGATAATTTACTAGTATATCTTCAATATATGCGACTGCGCAGGAAAATTTGAGATTCCCTAGCACGCTATCAATCATTCTCTGGAATATTGTGGGCGCGTTCTTCAGCCCAAAGGGCATTACTCAAAATTAAAATATGCCTGTCTTGTTCGGATTGCAGTAAGTCATTCCTGACCTTCCTTCACCTGAACTTGATTAAAAGAGTTGACTAGATTAAGTTTTGAAAACGCCACGTTTTTTAATTGCTTGTCTGATAGTCTGTTCCAGTGGCAGTGGGTAAGGGTCATGAACGTGATATTGTTGAGATGCCAGCAATCCATGCAGGGATGAAGGGAACCATCGGCCTTCATGGCAAAGACAATGAGAGAGGCAACTGGGGAGGTCTACTTGAACGACCACCCATACTTTAGCATTTTATCAAGCCATGCATTGAGGGCAGCCTCTTCCTTCACGGTATGCAGGTACAATGGGAAACTTATGTTCACCACCTCCACCGTTGTCCAAACATTTAAATTGATTTCCATATGTGGGTGAAGGCGGTTAGCCTGTTGGAGCAAAGATGCTCTGATAGACCATCAACGCAAAAGTCTGGTGGAAGACCTATGGGAGATATGAGGGATGTAACCAATCCCTGGCCTTGAGCTTTGGTAAGGGTATAAAGTAAGGAAAACTGCCCTCCAACTGATCATTGATAATGACAGCATGCTAAATTCCAGGTGGATACTCAAATGCTGCCAACTCCACCAACCCACACCCAGAATCACTGGGAACACATGGATAAGCATTTTTAAAAAGTGATTTCAAAAACTATACTGGTGAACTCAGTGACAGACAGTTTCCTTCTTGCTTAAGGAAGAAGAATGTTTAGAGTGAAAATAGTCCAAAATATAGGGATTCCACCCCCACACCAACTCAAATTTGATGCATATCAGACAATTACCTGTCAAACTTTATAATAATATGTTCTAGATTCCTTAAAGGATAAAATCGGCCCAAAAACCATGGTCAATACTTGGTGGAATCCCTTAAACTGGGGTAATACTTCCAACCCTCCACCTTGGTCAAATAGCCTTATAGTTAAGGGCAGGGCTATGCCAAGCCTGTGGCGAAATCAGAGGATTTGATCTGAGGGTCATCCCCATCCCAATTCTAATTCTATTTAAGCACCTATCCGTGACCACCCCCTTTTATAGCTTGGAGGGGGTATCATTAGGTGCCAATATTTTCCAACCAGGTGATTGGCTTCAGTATATTAAATATTTTCCTAATGGACTTGTCCTACCTACTCTTGACCCTCCATTGGCCATTTCATTAAAGCAAGGTGAGTTTCAAAAACTCCAATAGGTCGAACACCCATATTTTCTAAATGGACTCAAAGCTGTTAATGAATTTACAACTACCTCACTTCAAGCCCTAACTTATTTCAAATACTATGCAGTAAAATTGATATAGGGTTGCTTTTTTACCCCTCACCACAATTAATTAAAATATTGATAAAACCCAACTTTAAATAATATTAAAGATTCTAATAGTTTAAATAAAAGTTTTGACTAACTCTCTACAAAATACAAAAATCTGCAATAGATAGTGTAACTTCTCCTGTTAATAATTGTTGAAATACAGGGCCAATTAGCACCAGCAAGTGTCCTTATCATCTGGATTCCAACAAGTTATGCTCACTACAGGGGGTATTACACCATAAAACACTTTAATAAAAACTGGAGGGTGTTGGGGTAATTAACTTTCACAACCTCCCCGCTGCCTACAAACCCTGTCTAGTTGCCCTTGAAAAACAACTAGCCTTTGCTTTATCACGACTTTGAAAGCTTGAACAGAGAACTCTTAAAAAATCAATTGAAAGATAAGTTTACCCCTGGCAAAGGCAGCATCGCTTCGTTATTATATGTCTATGAATCTGCCATGCAAGGCGCGACTAACCATCAGAAAATTCAGCACCTCCTTCCTTATTTAAATTGCTTAGCCCAAGAGATGATGATCCCTAATATGGACACTCTGCGTATCTGGGCGAGGTTATGGAAGCTCTTATAGCTGAATTTGGATCCAAAACAGAGTCTAAACAGGGAAAACAGGCTTTTATGCGCCTTAGTATGTATGAAGGTGAATGGATCACTGCCTTTGCTGAGCGATTTTACCTTGCTGCCTGGAGGTTGTCAACGTCAAACATTCTAAACCTGGATGATGCCATTGCTGCCATGTTAACTGTGTTAGCTTCTCAACCTTCTCCAGCTAGTCATATCATTTCAGTGAAGTGCAGCTTCAAAAAATATCTGCGACATAAAAGAGGCTTTGTTAGATGTTGCTGATTTTCATACCTGTGCGACCACTAACAAAGCTTTGGTGAAGCCCCACTTTCTAACCATTGAGGAGGTTTTTCCTGTAGGGCAGTGGGCGGCGGCTTCAACGACCTCCATGGGGCCCCCTATGCCTATACACCCAGTGAAGCCTGCTCCTTCAGTGCGACTCAAAACAGATATCAAATTATCCCATAGGTCTGAGACCTTCAAAGCAACTAATACTGTGCTTCCGCCCCAGCCCATTAAAACCGCAGTTCCTTCCCCCCAGCCAAAATGGTAGTCGCGCGCCCTAAGGGTAACCACTTCAATAAAGAAGGGCTTTATGGAAAAACGTAAGATCAGATAATAGCTACCCAACCTCATGTTCCTTACTCCCCTACCTCTATTGCTTCATTACAACTTTTTGATAATGCTCCTGAGGACAAATCTGAAGGGGGTTATGAGGATGTTGGATACTACTTACTTAAAGTACCCGCTGAAGTGAAGGTTACTGATCATATAACGTTGCCTGAGTAGATGAGACCACCATACCTGATAACACGTACCTCAGCCAAGTTTTAGGGTGTCCCAAGGTTATTGACACTGCTAGCGATGATGATCAGTTCCTGGCTGGTTTGATTCGACCTATTCAGCAGGTCCATACCATGAAATCCATCTTGGAGAGCTAACCAGAGACCGCTCAAAACCTAATCTCCACCTTCTGGATCAAGGAGGTCTTAAATCTGTCTCCTAACTTTGTAGGAACACTCACCAAAGTAGAAGTGATTATTAAAAAAGTCAGGTGATAGCCATCATGGATATTGGCTCCTCAGTGAACGTAATTTCCTCCAAGTTGATAAAAAAATCAAGCTGGCGCCCGACTTGGAGTATAATCAAGAAGTTGGAACCACCTGTTCAAATAACACCCACGCCATTGGGGCGTATTCTTCCCTTCCCATTAGTATTGGAAAGCTCATTTTATCAGCCCTAGAAGCGGGCTTGGACAACAGCACCTATGATATGCTCATAGGTACCCAGTGTATGATTGAGTACAAAGGAATGATTAACATGAACCAAGGTTTCCTCTCGTTACTCAACTATGAAGTCCCCTTAGTTTTATACAATAAAGATCCCATCAAGAATGATATTCTTGCCTGGTTGAATACCCATTTTCTGCTTTTCCTTTGCATTATACCACTTCTGGGCACAATACAAAAAATTGCCCAAAAAAGTGGGTGCTAGGGATGATATTCCTTTCTATGTTTCATAAAGAGGTAGTGTAAGCCTGGTGAACAACGAGTGGTTGACACAAAAATCACGCTCCAAATTCCACTCCACTACTTGTCGCATATCATTAAAATTGATGGCGTTAGCCCCCTTAGAGCCTTGGGTATTGACTGGTATTCTAGACCTGGCTTACCTGAGGCCTATCACCTTTCTGTTGGGGAACCTCACCCATAAGGATATCGTTTTCAGAAAATATCAAGAGATTGGCAGAGGCTTATTAGTCCCCATAGAGGACATTGAATGTATCCACTTCAATGACTCTATGACTGATTTAGAATTTCACATGAATAACCTGGTATGTACCTTACCCAACGTCCATATCTCGGATGAGCTGACCCCAGATGATCTGGAAAAAGTCCATACTTTACTAGAAGGATATGCGGCATGTTCTCCAAATCTGAGACCGACTATGGCATATGAAAGACTGAAGTCACTCTATTGATGTGGGGGATGCCCATCACATTCTGTCAAAAACCTATTGTAAATCTAAAGGTGGAAGAACAAAGATGAGGACTGAGCTCAAGAAGTTACTAGACGCTGGGTTACTAGTTCCTCCACAAAGCCCTTGATATTCCCCCTTTTGCTAATTAAAAAGAAGAATGGAGGTCATTAGGTAGCCATGGTCTACCGCAAATTAAATAATCTCACAAAAAAGGATTGCTATCTCATCCCCCATATTGACAATGCCCTGGCACAATTTTCCAGATCAAACTTTTTCTCCGCAATAGACTTGGCCAGCGGCTATTGGCAGATGGACCTTTCTCCCCAAGGCCAGGAGAAATGTGCTCTTATTTGCAGTGTGGGTCTCTTCCAACCTACACGATTACCTCAAAGGTTGTGCAACGCATCTGCAACTTTCCAGCGCGCCATGAACCACATCTTTTAGAATTTAAAGTTTAGTTGTGTCATCATCTACCTTGATGACATCATGGTGTTTTCTAAAAACCTTTACTGAACATCTTATTACCTGAAGGAAGTGTTTTAACGCTTACGCGAGTCCCACCTCAAGTTAAAAGCCCTCAAAGTGCACCTTTTATTAGAAAAATTAGACTTTCTGGGACACGCCATCTCCCAGGAAGGAATCCAACCTATACAAGATAAGTTCGAAGCAATCTCAAAAATGCCTCCCCCTAAAGTTTTATGGGATATCCAAGTATTTCTATTGATGATATGGTTTACCATCAATTCATCCCCAAGCTCGCCCAGCTCAGCGAGCCTCTTGTCCGCCTATTGAGAAAAGTTTTATTCATTGAGGTGCTGAACAAAAGGCCGCTTTTTAGACGCTGAAGAAAATTCTACAACAACGTCCTATCCTATGGCACCCATATTATGGTAAACCTTTCATCTTGTTTACTGACGCCTTGGACTATGCTGTTGGGGCATCTTGGCTCAACTAAATGAAAAAGGTGTAGATCATCATCTATCCTACTATAGTAAGATGTTGTCAAAGGCGGAACGCAACTACAGTGTCATGGAGAAGGAGTGACTTGCTGTTTTGTTATCTGTGAAGCACTACCGCCCTTTCCTGTATAGAAATACTTCACTGTGGTTACAGACCACGCTTCTTTAAAAAGATTACAGAGCATGAAGGATCCTGCTGGCCAGTTAGCGCGCTGGACTCTAAAGCTCCTGCATTTTGACATGAAGGTCAAACACTATGATGGAACCTGTCACATGAATGTAGATGGACTAACTTGGCTTCAAATTCTTCATTTGGATAACAGCGATGTAGAAAAGTTATATGACCTACTAATGACTTCTGATGACTTTAAGGATAAGGATGAGCCTGTCCATTAAACGTTAACCTGGCACTCCAGCAGCACAAAGTCAATATTGGGAATTTTTATAAGCAGGTGGAGGCAAAGTGGTTGCCTATCTTTGGCCCTTGGAAATTGTACCAGCTATCAAAGAAGCTCACTCTACCCTTGGTCATGGGGGAGCGAAGTAAACCTATGAGTGGATTAGGGAGCGGTATCATTGGGAAGGAATCATGGAAGCTATTTTTGAATGTTTGGAAGCCTGCCACATATGTAAGAAGCAGTATAGCTTTAAAGCTAGGTATCAATATCAACCAACTACCCCCAACAACCTTTCCATACCATCAGCCTAGATTTGGTAGGTCCCCTCCCGCAGACTATTAATGGGAACAGATATATCCTAGTTGACATTGACCATTTACCAAATGGATCAAAGCCGTGGCTCTCCCAGCCCAAACGGCCAAGGCCACTGCAACGTTTTTGCACTAAAATATCTTCACTCGTCATGGCTGCCCCAAGTACTACTCTGCGACAATGGTAAGAACTTCACTTTCAGAGTAGTCAAAATCCTGGCCACCTCCATGAAAGCCAGAAACTCTTCTCAGCTCCATATAATTCCTCTACCAATGGGACTGTTAGAGAGCAAATGGTACCTTGGTTCACTCTGCAAAAATGGCCTCTTCTGATCCACTTCATAGGGACCAATTCCTCACCAGTGCTCTTATGGCTGACCAGATTAGTTATCACAAGATCTTGAAAATGTCCCCATTCCGTTTTCAGTATGGGCATGAACCTGGGATACCTGCCCTTTTAGCTAACGATGTTTTCTCCTCTAAAGTTGAGGAACCTGAGAAAGCCATTAGAATATTGGCTCAACGTATCGTTCAGCTTCAATATGAGGCTATAACTAACTTAGCTAAAATGGCTAAGAAAGGGGACAAGCTGCCAATGAGCTTTAGGATTCTCTACCTTCATTCAAAGTGTGTGACCTGATCCTGTACTATTATAACCGCATTAATCCACAAAGCGGCAAACTTGTATCAATTTCAAGGGTCCTTTTAATGTCACTTACAAGAGAGGTGCATAGTAGTTTATCAAGTCTTTGGAAACAGGTATTACTATAAACAGAGTACATGGACGTTTCTTACGCCCCTATTCTTCCCCCATCATTCTTGAAGGGGTAATGTCAGACAATTTCCTTCTCGCTTAAGGGAGAAGAATGTTTTGGGTGCAAATAGTACAAATGATGGGTAGCCCACCACTGCACCAACTCAAATTTGGTACTTGTCAGACAAAGCACCTGTCCAATTTTATAAATAACCGTGTTTCAAATTCCCATAAGGATAAAATTGGCAATAAAACCCTATTTGATTCTTGTTGGAATCCCTCAAACTGGGGTAATACTTTCAACCCTCCACTTTGTCAGATAACCCTATAGTTAAGGGCAGGGCTAAGACGAGCCTGCAGCAAAACATGGGATTTTCTAAAGGGTTATCCCCGTCTTGTTTCTAATTTCATTCAAGCAGCTACACCACGACCATCCCTTTTATAGCCTTAGAGGGGATTCACAAGGGGCCAATTTCCTCCTCCAGGTGATTGGCTTAAAATTTAAATACTTGTGTAAAAATTTACTTGGATTGGTTATTATCAGCAAATAACCCTAATAAACTTATTACTGCACAAGTTTGGTTCTTGTGCACTTTGTCCGCGTTGTATAGTATATGATATTATTGGTTAATAATAATTTGACGCCTATCATCCATAGTTGAGTGGAATCTTATATCTCAGCCCAACGCTCGGCCAGTATTACCACTTGAAATACTTGATATGTCTTGATCTAGGGATTCGTTCCCTTGTTCTGTCCAACCTGATATTCTCTAAGGTTCCCTGATGACAGCCTCTTTGGTCCACCACACAGTCGGCAGCAATCCCCAATTTTTCTCCTTCTTCTCTAGATCCCCGCTCAGATCTTTATTCTTTTCCCAAAAAGAGTCTCCTAATTATCGCACAAAGCAATAATATCCTTGAGAAGAATAGAACAATTGAAAGCTGATATAGTTTACTTCTTAAACTATATACTGGATGAAAACTATGAACTATATATCTAATTGTTCTGGTAAATCCCGCTTTTAATATCTGTTTTTTATTATGAGTGAATTATAGGTAATTTATGGTGGGGATTCAGTTTTTAACCCTTGGTTGACACTTCTTTGATTAAATGGCAGCTTTGCTGTTGAATCACCCATCCTTGTCTCAGAAGCGATGGTGTTTCCCATCCTGTGTAGGATTAATCATTGGACATCCTTGAGAACTAAACGGAAAGAGCCAGAATTGCGTCCCTACCATTTTCCTCTTGATCCAAGTGAACCAACCATATTTGGCTAGCAACCTGCTTAGGCAATGGGACTTATACCCATTAAGGCAGGTCATGCACCAACCAATCAATTTTCTAGTTGCAGGCGGCATCACTCCCCTCAAAACCTGCTATTCATTACGAATCAGTCAATGATGAAACCTGACTGATCCTAATTGGTACACCTAATAGTTAATCACTACCTGATGCCCCTATTTTGTTGGCAACTCCACCTTAAGATATCTTAAGTATTTGTCCAGATCAATCCCCAACGGATACAACCAGGCGAATATCCCAAAATCCCCCAAACATAGTTACTCCAAAATTTGGGCCAACCGATTTCAAATTCACCTCGCCTTAGGGATTTATCCCCTAGCAGTTCCTGGTAATCTAGCAGGCTGGGAATATGGGCAAAAAGCAAAAACCTTGCATCATGGACTTATCATACCTACTCTCGACCCTCCATCAGCCATTTATCAGAGCTAGGCATGTTGTGAGAGCTCCAATAGGTCAAACACCCAAATTTCCTAAATAGGCTCAAAGCTAATAATGAATTTACAACTAACTCGCTCTAAGTTCTGAGTTATTTAAAATATAAGCAGTGAGAATAATATAAGATTTGCTTGCTTATCTTTTTACCGCAATTAATGAAATATTAATAAAACCCAACATTTAGTACTATCAAAGTTTCCTATATTTTAAATGAAAGTGGTTGACTAACCCCCTAGAAAATAATTAAATTAGCAGTAGAGAAGTAACTTCTCCTGATAATAATTGTTGAAATCCAGGGCGAATAGCACTAGAAAGCATCCCTATTCCCTGGATCTAACACTGAGAAAGGCACTGGGCGCCATACTTTGTAGGATGGCTGGGAAGCTGAGGAGGCGACTAACACTGCTGGCTCCAAGTCCAAGTCCAGGTCTAGATCAAGATGCTGGGTCAAATCCTGACTTATGAAGTTACTCGCTGCTCCAGTGTCAACCAAGGCCTTGAGGGACACCTGGCGATCCCTGATACTAATTTTCACTTGTAAAAAAAGGTGGAATTCTGTTACTGGCGGATATGGTCATTCCTGCAGACACTGAAGAGACTGCAAAGACAGGTGAGCCTGAGCACACCAACTTGGTGTGGAGGCGGCATCAGGATTGGGACCCAATATGGATACTGATTTAATGTTGGGAATAGAACCCAAGGCCAAGTCAGAAAATCAAATCATGAATTTATCATTTTGAGGGCGGACCAAAGGAAAATTAGAGGGTAATGGAACAATTTGGCCACGAAGGAATTGCTCTAAAGCCATCTGGAGCTGCTTATAAAATCAGCAGTTGATCAGAAAATTACCAGAAGGCAGGCTATTGACTGAGCATTTGTATGGAAGATGGTAACCACTGCGGCACTCATCTCTACAAGGAGGACGGAAATGGCTTTAAACAATGGATGGTTAATTATATCAGGGAGATGGAAGATAAAGTTTATACTGGCCTGTCAGTTGGGATGCAAAAGCCCTAAAAGGCGAGCCATAATGCCAGGGGCATTGCCGCTTGAACAACGTTTGAATATGCTGGGAGTATAGTAGCAATGGAGTGCCAACGGGCTGCAAATGAGAAAAGCAACCTGGTGAGGAACCAAGCTGTTTTGGACTCAGGGCCAATGAGCCTGGGCATAGGGTGTTGCGAGATTGGAGGAAAGTACATAAAGACCTTGGCATGATAAGCCCAAGGGACTCCAGCAAGGATCATTGTTAAAAATATGTCTGGGACAATCACAGTCAATACGTGGGCCATGAGGCCACATTGCAGATGTCATGGGGGTTTGGCAAAGATTAATTTTAAGCTTAATTAAATAAACTTGAGCACAGGAAGAACTTTATTGAAGTTAAAATAAGAGAATTGCCTGATTATTTTCTCAGCGTGTTACAACTTCTTAAACAGACTATTAATTTTGTGGAATAGCCTAGGAAAACGTGGGATTGGGCCCTCAATATTCAGCCTAACCCAGAAAACTTTGAGCGAGGGAAATATACATAATTTGAGATGACTTCAAAAGTATCAGTGGTGGGATGAGTCTCTGTCAATTCATTTACGAATGCCCAAATTGCATATTTTTTTAGTCTTAACTATAGTGATGGCATCTCGCCTGACAGGCGGCGGGAACCTCTCAAGCCACCCCAGATAGGGGCAGTCCCATGAGGCTGGGAACAGGTTTAAGGCGCCCATCTCACCTGTACCCAGTCACTCCAGCGTTCATTTGACCAAACGGGAAATGTTGGATGAGGATTTTGATGTGTTCATGGATGTTTTTAAATCTGCAGCAACATTTCCTGATAAGCAGATGCCATTGGTGAGATTTACTGAAGATTTGATACTAGACACTTTGTTTGCCAAAAGTGCGCATCCATCTCAGTTTTTTGCTGAGGGTTTAGGGCTCATGGGCCTTGATGCCAAAGGCTTTGTGCCATTAATTTCATTCAAACCTTTTACCCCATTGGATGCTGACTCTCCAATAGCTCAGCACAAATAACTTGATTCATAGTACCAATTCAGCTGAAGTGAGTATTGGGATGGGTGACAGGGTCCTTAAAGAGTAAGCTGTTACCTATTGCTTTTCCACCACGTAAGTGAGGTCGCCCTGGGAAAAGAGTGGGGAAGCTGGCCTTCTTGGACCTTTTTGATGGGAAAGGGAACGCCAAATGTTCCAGGCAGAGGGGGCGTTCCCCCAGACTTACAATGATGAAGGGTCATATGCCCTGACTGGAGGAAAAACTGGCTTTCTGGGACTAGCATCATTACAAATAAACCAACTAGACCAGCATGGCAGTGGGTTTTGAGGACCATGCTCTGAGGAGGCGTCAGCAAGAAAAAGGAAGAGACTACAGGCCAAAGTTTTCATGAGCAGCGTTTAGCGCAGATTGGCTGTGCTTTGCTGGAAACTAAAAAGTATTTGACCTGGTCTGAAGCGGCATTATCCTGTCCTAATCTATTCTCAATTGAAATCTAGGCAAAAGGAGATGTGTTGGGATTTTTGCCCACCTTTCCAGCTTCATAGGTTATATGCTGGTTCGCTAGAGGATATGTCCTTCTAGTGAATAAATCAGATATTTGTTGACCTCAATTTCAGCTTAATAATGTTAGGGGATTTTTGGGTAATTTGCTGGGTTTGGATTCGTCAGGAATCAATCTGTGCTAATGCTTAAGATCTTGGTGGGCAAAGTTGCCAACAAGTTTGGTGCATCTGATGATTACTTGTTGATTAACCATTCTGTGTACTGATTGGGATCGGTTGGTTTCACCACTAACTTATTGGGAATTTAGTCAGCAATTGTGAGGTGAGTGATGCCGCCTTCAACTAGAAAATCAATCAGTTGGTTTGCAACCTTCTATAATGGGTATAGAGTCTCATAAACTAAGCAGGTCGTCAGTCAAATATTGTTGGTTTGCTGTGATTGCGCATGAATGTTAGGGACACGTATTTTGGCTTTTTCCATATTCAGGTCTCTGGGTTGTCTAACGGAGAAATCCTCAGCCCAATAGAGAAGGCCATCACTGGAAGAGACTTTGTAGGGCTATATGGCAATAGCTGCCGTTTCATGGCTTAGGCGCCAACCACGAAGTTGAGCGCCAAATTCTCCCTATAAATTCCCTGGTAATTTTATTAATAAAGTGAATTCTTTATAAAACGTAGCGTAAGAAAGTTCTATATATCTTCAGTTAATTATTGTTGTAGTGCAATAATTGTGGACTCTTTTGTGTGATAAAGAGTAAGCATCAGATATCCTTAGAAGAGGAGCAGACCTTTGACGTGGATCTCCGCTGACTCAGCGTGATGGAACTAAGGCCAGGAACCTCTGAATCTAATAGTGGATTAAGTTCAGCCAGGATAAGGAAGAAGTACCTAATTGTCAGCATAATTAGTATTTTTATAGATCATTACAAGTTTAGTGAAGGACAACATCTGGTTCATTTATTCAACAACAGATAATAATTGGCATACTATTATCGCTCATATATATCTATTACTATCAAGCAACACAAATCGTGCACATAATTGACCTGTGCAATTAATCTCTGGGAACAATTGTTGATGAAGACAGACTTTAACAAATTGCACTCTTTCCAAATAAGAGTTGCTTTGATCCCAGTACTTAACAAGTATGAAAGTAGAATGCTATTGTGGCTTTGGAGCCACCAAGAAGCATAAAGGATATCTAAGTGCTCCTCAGAATGGTGAGATACAACTAGAAGTTTATCCCCATTCTGAAGACTTGATGGCGCCCCTCACATACCTGATCACTAAGGAAATGAAGTTTTAGTAAAGCCTGAAACAGTTGCAGGCCTTCATGAAGTTAAATGCATAATTGGTATTGGCGCCATTTTTGGCCTATCCTGACTTCAAAAAAACATTCTACCTCTATAGTAATGCTAGTGATGTAGGACTTGGCGCGATCCTGTCATTATCAGATTAAGATGTGGTGGATTATCTAATCAAATACTAATCAAAGATGTTCCATAAAGCAGAGAAAGAAATACACTGTCACCAAGTGTGAGTTCTTAGTGATGATCAGAGTAACAAACACTTCAACCTTTATTTGTTTAGGGTACATTTTAAGGTAATAATGAATCACATATCACTCTGATGGTTATGAAACACAAGTAATCCTGGTGGATGCCTTGCCCGATGGACTTCAATCCTCCAAGGCTATGATTTAAAACCATACATTGAGCAGGATATAAACACCTAAATGCTGATGGCTTATCACAGTTACCAGTGTTCCACTTTCAGGCGCCAGATAGCAACTGACTTTATACTCTAAATTGGGCCATATAAAGAGACCTGGCAGGATGAAACAGAGGAAGTTAAGAGCGTCCTGAGGAAATGCTTCAAGGACACCTGACATGTCGATGGAAATCTGTAAAGAAGATTAAAAACGTGTGGTACTCCTATATTCAGCCTAGAAACTGCATGGAGCTGGTGATGGAGACTCATAAATATGTGGGCCATGGAAGATTTTAAAAAACGCTGGAATACCTGAAAGAGAAATTAACTGGATGTGAATGTCATATTAAGTGCACATGCTTTGGAGTTGTGCATACATTTTGTGAGTTTCCACCTGCTGGATAAGTGATTTGAGTTTATGCTGATTCCTCCTACAGCGCCCTTCAGCAATGTCTCCATTGACATAGTTGGACCTTTAATAACTTTCTCTAGTAGATCATAGTTTATCTTAGTAGTGATTGACCACTTCACCAAGTGGGTCAAGGCCTCTGCAGTCAAGATATATACCGCAAACTTCACCAATTGCTTCCTGTACAATCAGGTCATCACAAGGCACAGTTGACCTCAAGTTTTATTTTCAGACAATGGTAAGACTTCATCTTATGACGTGGTGAGAAAATTGTCGGATCTGGGTGGAGTGAAGCATCAGTTCATTACCCCTACACTACATCCTCAGATGGAAGCGTTAAGTGAGTAAATGGAACCTTGTGAGGGGTTTTGTAAAAGGCCATTAATTATAAATCAAAATGGGATCAGTTGCTGCCCTCAGCGTTGTCGGCTTACCAGTTAAGCCACCACTGAGCGATTTTAAAGTCTTCTTACAAAGCCCTGTATATGCGAGAGGTAGCTCTGCTGAACCTCCTGGCACTAATCATTTGGTGGACTGGAAGAACCTGTGACCTGGAAGCTATCAGCAAGAGTTAGCTGAATGAACTTATCAGAATACAGTTACAGTATTCAAACAACAAAGATGCGACTATCCAACAGAGTCATTGGGAGATTTAAAGACAAACTAGACTATTGGAGTTCAGCCTAAAAGACAAGGTTTTGTTCTATCGTTTATGAGGAACACAACCAGAGAAGTTACAGGCTATTTGGAATGACCTGCTACCATATTAATGAAGAGAGGAGCTGAATAATCCATATGAGACGAAGTTACTAACATTATGGTTAATAGAGTACATGCCCGGAATCTTAGGTTATTCCCCCAGTATTGTCTTGAGAGGGGAAGTGTCACGGATTAGGCTGTGACCAGTTCAGCAGATCATACCTTGACCATTGGAATGAGTAGAAGTCACCCCCAAAATGACTAAGGTGCAGGTAAGCAACCCTCCATGGATGTGGACAAATATGCCTCTTTATAAATTTAAGTGAATCAAGAAATTTTCTTTGGCAGCAGAGTGATTTCATGCGAAATAATTTTTGCATTGATGAGTCAGAGAATTTAATTTGTGCAGATGAAGACGTCGCCAAAAATCTGTATGAAAAAAGACCCCTTTTTATAATTTCAGAGGGCAAAATAATTCGCATTCCGCCAATGATGCTATGATTTATTGACTAAAACACCTCAATGAAAGCATCAAGGCTTTAAGATGAATCTTAAATCAGAAAACCATCCAATTTTGAGATTTGCTCAAAACCATGATTCAGGATTCATCGTAGAAACTCTATTTCTGAACCTAGTCTTAACCAGAGTTTACTAGATTTAATAATATTAGTATTGGGAGAAGATACAATTACCCAAACCCATAATTTGGGACAGATGAAAGTGCCCCTGGACATCCTTTTTCAGGTATAATCACTGCATAATGGAGCTTGCAGATATAAGAATTGGCTTAAATGGATGAAGCCACTAAAGCAGCAGTTAGACGACATCTAACTAAGGGCATCTTAAAAATCCCCATAATGACACCCATATGCCCACTTTATTTTAAATTATCATTTATTTCCCATTTTGTTTTTTCATTTGAAGTATTAAATAGTTCGCTTTTTACATTATTAAAACTTTCCACAGAATCTCAGTTTTTCCTTCCATTACCATTATAGTCATTAAGTGAACTAATCACCGGTACTAGTTTGAAATTAGCAAGTGAGCAGAATAGAGAAATTAATCTGAGGTCTGATCTGTTTGAACAAGGACATACTCTATTGCGGATATCTTGGATCTGAGCTTCCAAAAGAAAAGTTGGATTGGCTTCTGTTGAGTCCTGAAGGCCAAAGTATAATTAACATGTCTAAGAGTGTCAACAAGAGGTGCTCCATGGGCGCAAACAGTTTACCTGAGATTGATGCTACAAAGGTTAGTTTTCTAAGGAAAACTTGATCTATGAGGATGATTGTGATCTAGGTGAAGGTCTTTCTGGTGTCTAATCTGATTGGAATAGACCCTCTGAGCAGTGAATCAGCCTCATATGTTTTTTGAGCTGAGGTCAGAGAGCTGACTTCCACCAACTTACACCAAGGATTATATTGTTTAATAATTATAGAACAGCCAAGAGATGATCATAAAAAGAAGAAACTATGAATAAAGAATTGTACTGACAGATGCACGGCATGACACTTCATAGGTTAGATGGATGCGCCCAATAAAGGGGCCACATCTGTATTTAGGTCTAATGCTTGTGTGAATAGTGTTTTAATAAAACTGTCAGCTCCTGTATCCATGAGCGCCTGCACAGTGACCAAGCTTGTACCAGAACAGAAGTTGATAAGGTGAAGTGAGCCTTATTGTTAAAGTTTTTCCTACTTCAAATGGTCTAGTTCTTCTTAGATAAATTGGAATTTCAAGCGCCTATTATATGGAGACAAATCTTGACAAAACAGTAATTAAGATGTAAACTCCTTATGGATAACACTTTAAGGCTGTGTTGGGGTTTTTGCCATTTTCACAGCCTTCTAGACTACTAGGAATCGCTAGGGGATAATTCCTTAAGGCGAAGTGAATTGGAGATTGGTTAGCTCAAGTTTTGAGAAACTATGTTCAGGGGATTTTGGGATATTCGCCTGGTCATAACTGTCAGGGATTGATCTGGACAAATACTCAAGATCTCATTGGGCGGAGTTGCTGACAAAATAACGGCATCTGATAGTGATTAAGTATCAAGTGTACCATTTGGGATCAGTTGAGTTTCATCACCAACTGATTGGGAATGAGTATCAAGTTGCAAGACAAGTGATGCCGCCTACAACTAGCAAATCGAGTGGTTTGTGTGTGACCTGCCTTAATGGGTAATAAGTCTCATTACCTAAGCAGGTCGCTAGCCAAATATAGTTGGTTTGCTTGGATCGAGAGGAAAATGTTAGGGACACGTTTTCTGACTCTTTCCATTTAGGTCTCAAGGATGTCCAATGATGGAATCTTAGCCATGATGAGGGAAGACCATTGATGTTGAGATGAGTTTGGGTGATTGTTGGGATTTTTGCCCATATTTTCAGCCTGCTAGATTACCTGGTGTCACTAGGGGAAAATTCCATAAAGTGACGTGAATCAGAAATCAGTTGGCCTAAATTTTGGAGGAACTACGTTTGGGGGATTTTGGGATATTCACCTGGTCGTATCCATTGGGGATTGATCTTGATGAATACCTAATATCTCATCAGGTAAAGCGGCCAATGTAATAGGGGCATCTGATAGTGATTAACTATCAGGTGTACCAATTGGGATCAGTTGGATTTCATCACCAACTGATTGGGAATGAGTAGTGAGTTGCAAGGCAAGTGATGCCACCTGCAACTAGTGAATCAATCAGTTGGTGAAGTGACCTGCCATAATGGGTAAAAAGTCCCATTACCTAAGCAGGTCGCTAGCCAATTATGGTTGGTTCACTTAGATCGAGAGGAAAACGTTAGGGACATGTTTCTGACTCTTTCCATTTGAGGTCTCGAGGATGTCCAATGATGGAATCCTAGCCAGGATGGGGAAGACCATCACTGCCAAGATGAGGAAGGGTGATTCAATGGCAACGGCTGCCATTTTATCAAAGAGGTGTTAACCGAGGGTTAGACGTCCAAATTCCCTATAAATTCCCTAGGATTCACTATAATAAAAAACAACTATTACTACAAACATAATTATTACTACAAAAAAACATTATTAGTTTTATTTGTAGATTTGGTTATAGTTAGAAAATCAGCATCCAGTGTGAAGTTCCATCTCAAGGATATTATTGCAGAAGGCAATAATTGGTAGACTCTCAGAGAGAAGAGTAGAGATCTAAGTGAGGATTCAGAGACAAAGGGAACCACAACTAGGGGATATCTGCCAACTGTGTGTTGGGCCAAAGGAGACTGTCATCAAAGGATCTTGACAAAGATTGAGTGGACAGTAATAGAGGGAACGAATCCCTACAAATATGACTTGAAGTATTTAATTAGAAGTACTGGCCAAAGCGTTGGGCCTGATAATAGTTCTAACTCAATTACAATAATAGTCTCCATACTATCATTGGATAATATATTCTTTATAACGCGAGGTGCACAAGGAAATCAGAACCTGTGCAGTAAAAAGGTTATTAGGTTGATGACTAATAATCAACTCCTTAAGTATATTTTTACAAGTTGGTGCTCACTACAGGGGGTAGTTGAGTAGAAGAATCTATCAATTATGTCATATAAAGAAGAGATGCGCAAGTTGTGGACTGATATTGCCATAGTGAATCAGAATGCCTTAAACTCTGTGGACCATCAGGAGTATGCAGCCTTGGAGGAACGAGTAACCAAGGTGGAGGAAGGATTTGAAAACGTAGCCAACTTTGGGAACGAGTTACTCAGGGAAGTAAACTCGTTAAAGAGGAAAGAAGGAGACCTTGTCCATGAGGTCCTATTCCTGAAAATGTAACATGAAGCAGATCGCGTTTATTTGAGAAAGTTCAGTGTGGACATTGAGAAGTTGATGAAAGAAGTAGAGGATTTGAAAGCCCACAGATGTGCATGTGAGCCTGATATGGCCAGTGATGCCAAAGAGGGAAGTCCTCAAACAATACTTGGGAAGATGAACACCCCAAGAAATATGCCACCCACATTTAATGCTATTTTGGAGATGACGCCTGAAGTCACTCCACAAGTGAGCCGAGTAGCCAAACTGAGAGAATCGGTCCAATATGACTTGAAGGAATTCAGAGCAACACATAAATTGCCCACATTCCATTGGGATAATGCCTAAGCGTTTTTCCAACTATTTGACATGACCATGAATGGATACAGGGATCATCAGAAGGCGTTGATGGTCATGAACTGTTTGAACACAGACTGCCAGAACCTAGTGTTACCCCACTTAGAGGGGGACAGCTGGTCCTATGCCGAGGCTAAAGCAGCCATAATGAAGGAGTTTGGGAGTCCAACCCATATGTCAAAACGCAAGCAAAAATTTATGGGAATTCAATTCTGTAAAGATGAGTCTCTTGCAAGCTTCGCGGATCAATTTTACCAGGAGTTGCAGATCCTGGCTGGAGCGAAGGTGTTAGATAACTATGATGCAAGAATCGCTTTGCAAGCAGCCCTTCAGCCCTATCGCAATTTGCATTGAATGATGTCTACTGTATTTGCAACCGAAATAACTACCTTGCAAATGGTAGATAACCTGAAGATTTCTGGGAGCGACGTTCAATGCCCCAAATAGAAGCTTCAAGTCCAATCCAGTCCAAAATCTGAATCCCATGAAGGGAAGCGAAGGAGCAAAGGAGACTTTTAACTGAACTGTGCCAGAAAATAAGCCTGAGGATTTTAAATGGTTAAATAAGAAAGAAAAGGTCTGCTTCCAGTGTGGCAGGGAAAGGGCATTTCGCCGCACACTGCAAAAAGCCAAAGGATCAAATTAACGTGGTCCAGGCTAAAGAGACAGCAGTAGCCAAAGATTTGGGAAAAGGTCCCAATGCCTAGATAAGGAACAGTCTAGAGCGGCGGAGAAACCTGTTCCTCCCGATATCATGAATGAAGAGATAGATATTAGTGATCTGTTCATAGATGACGAGCAGGATCAGCTATATCAAGTGGTCAACATGGATATAAACGCCATGACCAGAGCCAGGGAAAAGAAGATTGACCCCAAGATAGTTCAAGAAGTTGCCCAGCCATACGCCCAACAACTGGTAGAGAAGATTCGAACCACCAAGAATCCTGATGAGTTAACTGATGTTCGCTTAGATGAGGCCAATCTGTCAATTCCCCTTGGCGCAATTAAGGAATCATTTCCTGAATTATCAGCGCAGATTATTCATACCCTAGATTTGGCTAATAATGCTGCAATTCACTCAGTAAATACTCTATTACAATACTCTGAGTGTATGTATATAGATATTCAAGTAAATTGAGTGAGGGTATGGGCGATAGTTGACAGCGGAGCGCCCATCAATATTGTGTTGACCAAGTTGGTAAAGAAGATGAAGATCTCTCCAGATTTGGAGCACAAGAAAGAATATGGAACAGCTGGGCTGAACACCACCATTTCCTGTGGAGCGTATAGTGCGCTGCCACTATGATTCAGGTCATTGGTGGTATCCGCGCCAGCAATAGTTTTGGTGAACCAAAACTATGAATATCCTGATCAGAACAGAGTTTCTGTGGAAGTACGGAGTTAAATGTAACTTTGAGGATAATACGTTGACCATCCTGGGTCAGATGTTACCATTAGTATACCAGAAGGATGGTGAAGTTCCATTGAACTGGAGAAATAACTTCATTAATCTGATATACAATGATGGCATTGTACTGATTCAATACCAATTAGTTGGTAGGAAGTGACGAGAGATGCCAGCAGAAATCCTAGAAAACTGGGGAATTCCCTTAAGGATCAAGAAGGAGAGAACCATACCAGCCAGATCGCAGATGATAGTTGACACAGGGTTGACTTTAGAGATTCTGGAGCTGTTGTATGGAGAAGTTGGAAGCCCCTGGAAGAAGTCCAGAGTGGAGCCATGGGTGGCTCCTGGGATAATCATGCTGGGCCATGGAGAAATACGAGTTCTCTTGGCAAATTAAAGCAAAAAACTGATGAAGATCAAGAGGAATCAAATCATCTCATTTATTCATTTAATCCTGATGGCAGAACTGAGACAATTCCATGATTTTGGGTCTCTCAAGGAAATGGGATTACTGGCTGGAGCAGCTGAAAGCATCAACCTATTGATTGATAGAGAGCAGCTCGCAGATCTGCTGGAAGGGCAGAAAGAGGAGGTGCTCAAATTATTCGAGAGATATTGGGAAGTATTTGCTCAGGATGACCATGATTTGGGATGCACACAAGGCGTAATTCACAAGGTCAACACTGGGGAAAATCTATCAATAAGAATGAGACCAATTCAAAGATTGAAAGCCACCGAAGCAGTAGTGGAAGATGAGATCAGTAAACTAGTAAAGCATGGGCTTCTAGTTCCTCGTCAAGTCCCTGGGCAAGCCCAATTCTGATCATAAAGAAAAAGATGGATCAAATCAGGTAGTGATTGACTATCAGAGGCTGAATAAAATTACAAAGAAGGATTCATATCCCCTAACAAGGATCGATGATGCAAGGGATCAATTAGGAGAAGCGAAGTATTTCTCCACAATGGACCTAATCTCGGGATACTGGCAGATCGACTTGCCAGTAGAAGACCAAGAAAAATGTGAGATTATCACCGCACAGGGGTTATACCAGCAACTAGGATGCCCCAGGGTCTTTGTAATGCGCCCGCGACATTTCAGAGGGCCATGGATGCAATATTGAGCGACCTGAAGTTGTCATGCATCCTGGTATATCTGGACAATATCAATGTGTTCAGTAGAACCTTTACTGATCACCTCCATCACTTGGAAGAAGTTTTTAAGAGACTGTCCATGGCTAACCTGAAGATCAAGCCATGGAAGTGCCACTTCTTTAAGAAAGAGTTGGAATATCTGGGATTTGTGATTAATACAAACAGATTGCAGCCACAACCCCAGAAGATAGCAGCTATTGAGCGCATGGCTGTGCCAAAGAGTGTCTGAGACATCCAAGTATTCCTTGGGATGGTCAGATACTAGAGAAGATTTATTTGGGACTTCGCCCAAATAGCCAAGCCTTTGTTTCATTTACTAAAGGATCTGAAAAAAGGATTCATATGGAATGAAGAGGCCCAGGACTCTTTTGATGAGTTACTCCGTTATCTGATAGATTCTCTGATTCTAAAATATCCAAATTTTGATTGGGAGTTTATCATTCAAACCAATGCTTCATTGACGGTGATCAGCACCATACTGAGCCAAGTAGATGAACTTGAGGATGAACATCCAGTGGCATATGTGAGCTGGACACTCTCAGCTGCTGAGAGAAATTACACCGTAACTGAGCATGAATGCCTTGCGTTCATTTACGCCTGTAAGCAGTTTTGGGTGTATGTCCACAGAACGCATTTTAAGGTGGTGACGGACCACTCTTCGCTGCGTTGGCTGCACAATTTATGGGAACCTGAAGGATGACTGGCCTGATGGGCACTTAAGCTTCAGGCTTAAAATTATGAGATAGTCCACCAAGCGGGGGCTTCTCACCAGAACGCGGATGGCTTATCGCGGTTACCAATGGTCCAGTTGGTATATCTGCAGGTGGATGAGCTATTCCAGAGAATGGTCGAAGGAAGAATTGAGGAAGAGCCTCAAGAAATCCAAGGTGCGCTTTGAAAAGTGATGGAAAACACCAAGATCATGGATGGACAAGTATTCAAGATGATAAATGGGAAATGATTATTATTCCTAAAACTGTCAGAAAGAGCAGCAATAGTTCAAGCAGCTCATAAGGTTGTCAGGCATGGAGGCCTGAGAAAAACAACTGACCATATTTGCCAGTATTATTACTGAGAATCAATTAACTATGATGTCGCAGATCATCTGGCTTGTTGCGTGGAATGCCAACTGCATAAACCACATAAGAATACAACTGGATACTGACTGGTCCGACCTGGATTTGCATGGCACATGGTGTCCATCAACATGATGGGACTGCTGGCGATGAGCACAGGGGGAGTCAAATACATCATAGTAGCTATCGACCATCTAACAAGATGGGTCAAAAAGAAAGCCCTAACCAGAGTTGATGCTACCTGTACTGCGAGATTCATCCTGGATCAAGTAGTATACTGGCATGGATGTCCACAAGTCCTACTGAGCGACAATGGGACCAACTTCATGTCTCATGTGATCCCAAGGCTAAACAAAATAATGGGGATCCAGGGAGTCATGTCAGTACCATACTGGCTGGAGATGAACAGACTGGTAGAACGGGTCATTGGGATGCTGGCCATGATGCTGAGAAAGTTAGTCACAGGGAGAACTTCTGCTTGGGGAATGTACCTGAGTTTGGTGACATTTGCATATAATATCAGTCATCATACGATGACAGGAAAAACGCTGTTTGAGTTGTTGTATGGGAGGAAGGCCATGTTGTTGCAAAAATTATATTCAGTGGTAGAACCAACATTGGGGATGAGTGCAGAACAGTACTTGAACTGTCTGATGAATATCCTGATCAAGATGCAATCACAAGAATTTGATACTACATTGAAAAAAGGATATGAGCGAAAATGACAAATAATAATAAATAACCAGCCTTAGCAGAATATTTAGTAGGTGAAAGAGTAGCCTATTGTGATATGCATGGTTTTGGAAGAAGAAACAAACTTGATGCGTTGTGGTTGGGTCCATTTGAGATTATCGCCAAAATGGTGACTGATGCCTATTCCATCAAGGATCTCTTTGGATGGAAGAGTTGTGAATTAAGTCCATGTTAAGTATCTGAAGCGATGGATTAAAGAAAATATTAAAAGACTTCCCAAAGGACCAATGATTTATTAAGTTGGTCATGTCCTGATGATTAGGTCAAGTCCAAAAAAAGGACCTTTGAACCAATATAGATGGTTAATTCCAAAAAAAGGACCTCTGAACCATATAAAACTGGCAGGTTTGGGTACCCAGGACCCAGTTTGGGAAAAAAATAAAAAGATGGACTTCTGAACCAAAACAAGGTCAATTCCCATGGAAAAAAAGAAAGATAAAAAAGATAAAAGATATTGGGAAAAATAGTGATTATAAACTGAATAGAAAAAACCAATATAATTTTTATAATTTTTATTTTTATATTTGTCCTTGATATAGGGATGATTCCGCCTATGTCGCCTCATGGGGGAGGGAGGATGGACATGGTAGGGATGAACAGCCCATCAAAATCAATGTGAGATCAGAAGCTAGTGAGGGCTAGACCTACATGAAACTACATTCTTTGAGTGGATGCAGACTTCTGCGAGAAAGCAACTAGGGGAAGGGAAATTAAAATGTTGGAAGAAGCCAATTGTGAAACCCCAGAATGGGGAGGAAAGCAACAGTAAAGAAGAGGCAGTCAGTGAATAACCATGAGTAACCCAATATGGTACTAGAGCGGGAAGATTAGTCTTGAGCGCCTGACGATGGGCTTCATCAAGATCCCCAGACATATGGGCTGGCAGCAAACAAGGGATGCTTGATGGGGGTTGCAAAATCATGCTCCCTACTAAAGCCATCAGTGGAAGATATTGATGGGAAGCGCCGGTAAAGAGATAGTCATGCAAGGAGTGAATGGCATCCTGCAAGTAATGACTACGGGCTTCTCAGAAGCTGAAACTGAAGGAGCAGTGAAACCTGGGAGAGGCTGGAAGCTTTGTGGACCAACTTTGAAGAACTTGCCCAGCAAAGCGGAGAGCATAAGCAGCAGTATCCTGATCTAGGATGTTCTCAAGATCAGGGGATTCAGCGCTAAGGGACAAAGCCTTTGTGACTTAGGCCCAGAGTTCAGCGTAGGGGAGCTCAAAATGAATACTGTTACTGATTGTAAGCTCAGTGGCCAGAATAGCAGGTTTTTAATATTGTCTGAGTCAGAAGAGGAACTCAGGAATTAGGTTTGACCCAGCAAGATAATAGTGATCAAGAGCAAATGGCATAATACTCCAGAGCATCCATGACAATGGTTGGTGCATCAGCGAAAGGAGCTGAATACAGAAGAGTTTCAAAATCTAACTCTGGAATTGATGACAGAGGAAGAATTAGCCAAGGGTTGTTCAAAATAATTGCAAGTCTGGTTTCAGAGGGATTAGTTACTGTTTTCTGGTAATTCAATGGAAGGACTAGCCGCTGGTGCCAAACTAGGCATATGAGTCCTGGAAGGAATGTAGAAGGGGTTCCACCGTGCATCCCAACTCATCTGCTGGAAGAGCCAGAGGTCTTGATCAGACAAACTATTTAGAAGCTGCTGGTATCATGACTCAGAATTCAACATATGAGCTGGACAAGAGGGGGATGATAGACTTATATGGAAGTCGACATTATGCACTCTACAATCCATTAAGCTCCAATTTCAGAGGAATAAAATAAAAATTAATGGGATAAGCTCTCCAAGAGAAGGATTAGGAATGATTTAATCCAAGAGTTTATGAGAGAAATAATGAGGGCGAACATAAATAAGTATTCTTAATTGAGCCATAAAAACATTGATGGCAAGAGTCTCCTGTCTAGGATGAGGAGAAAATCAAGAAATCAAGGACGCCGGATGAAGAATCCTGAATATGAAAGTGGATCATATGCCCTGATGGGGGAAACTGGATCCTGGGACTAATATTGTCACAAGTAAATCGATTGGCTTGGCATGAGTAGATTATGAGGGACCGCACTCTGAGAAGGCAGTAGCGAGGATGAAGTGGAAGAGCGCCACATGCTAAAAGTCATCCTAAGCAGCGTTGAGTATTGATTATCATACTCCACTTGAGCCAATGAATCATTTGACCAAGTGTCTGAAGAGGTGTTCTCATGCCACGGTCCTTTTCTCGCTGGAAATCTAGGCAAGAGGGGGATGTGTTGGGATTTTTGCCCATATTCCCATACTGCTAAATTACCCTGAATCGCTAGGGGATAATTCCCTAATGTGAGGTGAAATGGAAATCAGTTGGCCTGAGTTTCAGAGTAACTATGTTTGGGGGATTTTGGGATATTTGCCTAATCATATCCATCAGGGATCAATCCGGATGAATACTTAAGATCTCTTTGGGTGGAGTTGCTGACAAAATAGGGGCATCTGATAGTGATTAACTATAAGGTTTACCAATTAGGATTGGTCAGGTTTCATCACCAACTGATTGGGAATGAGTATAAGTTGTGAGGCGAGTGATGCCACCTGCAACAAGTGAATCAATCAGTTGGTGCATGACCTGCTTTAATGGGTAATAAGTATCATTACCTAAGAAGATCGCTAGCCAAATATGGCTTTTTGCTTGGATCAAGAGGAAAACTTTAGGGACACGTTTTCTGACTCTTTCTATTTAGGTCTCAAGGATGTCCAATGATGGAATCCTAGCTAATCTGGCAAAAACCATTGCTGCTGAGATAAGGATGTGTGATTCAATGGCAACGGCTGCCATTTCATCAAAGAAATGTCAACTGAGGGTTAGACGACTGAATCCCCAATATAAATTCCCTAGCAATTACTTATAATAAAAACAGTAGAAATAGTAAAACAGTTAGATCATATTAAAGATTTATAGGTCTATAGTTTTCATCCATGATATAGCTTATGGATTAAACTATATCTGCTTTCAACTGTTCTATTCTTCTCAAGGATATTATTGCTGTGTGTGATAATTGGGAGACTCTTAAGGTAAAGAGTAAAGATCTGAGCAGGAATCTAGAGAAGAAGGAGAAACAATCGAGGATTGCTGTCAACTGTGTGGTGGACCAAAGCGGCTGTCACAAGGGAATCTCAGAGAAGATTGGGTTGGAATGAATGAGGAAACGAATCCATATATCAAAATATCTCAAGTATTTTGAGTTGGAATACTGGCCGAGCGTTGGGCTGAGATATAAGAGTTCCACTCAGCTACAGATAATAGTCGTCATGCTATTATCAACTGATAATATCATATACTATAAAATTCAAACAAAGTGCACAAGAACAGAACCTGTGCAGTAATAAATTTATTGGGGTTGTTTGCTGATAATAACCCAAAACAATAAATTTTTACAACTTATGCACAGATAATCAACCAATTCAGACATTTCAAGTTTTTGCATAAAAGCAGGCAATAAGGTGTTCAAAAAATTCAGTAATATTTTACTGCATGTTGTAATCCAATTTTGGCGTTGAAATCAATCATAGCCTTTGTGCCTAGGAGAACTTGAGCTTTATGAAGGAATTAATCCATAAATTTGTCAATCGCTATATCTTACTTAAAGTAAATGTTCATGCACTTAGATTTTCTATCCAACATTCGTTCTGGACCTCAAAATTCTTGAAGTAGGGCCTCTTTGACTTTGGTTTAGGTTGGGTGTTTATCCAAGTGAGGCATAATTATCTCAATGCCTCACTCATCTAAGCAGTTGATCAAAGTTGCCGCTTTGTTGTAGTCACTGTCCCCATACATGGCCATTTAAAAGCGTTTGATAAATGTGGTTACACTTCTGTTCTTGTCATAAGCAAGCAGGTTCAATGGCTTATAATTATTGTTCTCCCGCTCATGGTTATCATGAATACTTCTTTTCTTGTTGTACCAGGCGTATCAGTGCGCTGAGCACTGCATCACGGTTTGAGGAATTTGGGTTGGCCAAAGCAACCAAATTTCGAGAATTTGTTGATGTGTCCCAGTGTCAGTTTCAGTAGCTACTTCTGAAGCTTTATCCTCATGATTTTCATAAGTATTTCCAGTCAAATTGTTCATGGCACAGTACCAGCGTCCGTCATCCAATGCTCAGATTTGATTGTTTATTTTGTTTTCCCAATCAATATGGTCCTGTTTTTTAACTTTAGTTTTGCAATTTACTCATTCAGCTAGCAGTTTGTAGCTGCATGATGGAAATCACTTGGTCTTTTTCCTTAATTTTGATCTTGCAATAATCTACTTCTCTGTGGAAGATATTGTTCAACTCATTGATAGAGGTAACATCCTCATTTAGATTAATGATTAGTCAATTTAGCTGATCAATAGATTCCCAATTTATTTTCTAATCTCCGCCTGTTGGTTCTCGAAATTTGTGCACCAATAGTTGATTTTCTTGGTTTAATTATCCTTCATCTGCAAAATCTGGGCTCTCAGTCTTCAATACTGGTCACGAAATTCATTGTTATGGTTTAGTTGCGCCTCTTGGTCTTTTTGGTTGAGCCTCATGAACTCCAAAGCAATGATGGAAGTCTGAGTGATATTGTTAACATAAGATTCAGTGGCTCCTCTTTCCTCCAAGAATTTGTCAAAGATAGGATGCAATCTGTAGTTTAGCTCTTACGCTAATTCTGCTACCCAATCATTAGCCCAAGTGGGTAGATTATAATTTGCCTCCAGACTAGAATGGACCTCAGCAAAGTTAGCTTCCAATCACTCATTCTGGATTTAGCTCTCCTGGTTGTAGTTGCATGAAAAGTTTACCAACTCAGTGATTGCCGCGTGATGGCAGGCAATGGGCATCTGAGAATTTCTTGGAGGTAGGGTGTACAAATCTAGTTAAATATTGTGTAAGTCCTTTATCCCAATTAGATTGTTTCAGATTTGAGCTTCATTAAATTAGTGATGAGCTAGATATCTCATCCTCAACACATCTTTCTGTTATTGGTGATAAAAAGAGTTACTACTGTTGACCACGGGCCCTTATCCCATTTGATACCCTCTTAACAATTGATGTTCAAGACGTTCCAGTTCTTCGTGAAAAGGGTTTGTCAGGGTAGGTAATAATGGGTACAACTTTCCGGTTAATCTGGGACACAGTCAACTTAGTATTCCCATTAGCCCGGTAAGGGTTCTGAATAATTGGTTGGGGTTCTCCCCTGTTCAGAGAGGTCAGCGTCTGTTATCCCAGCCATGAGCGCCATTTGTTGAAGTTTTTCCTACTTCAAATGAGATTTTCTTTTTCTTAGATAAATTGGAGTTTTGAGCGCCTATTGTATGGAGACACTAGACCAGAAAGTGACAGTAGTATAAGATATAAACTCCTTATGGATAACACTTAAGGCTACTCTCTTGTCATTTACTTGGACAATGACTCACTGCCCTGATCTTCCTGATCCCAAGTAATTCCTCAACTTAATACAAAGGAAAAGTTTAAACATACAAAAAGCTTGTATATTAATCTATTACTTGTTATTTTATTTGTCCAATATCATGGAGAATTCATAGGGTTTGATGTTAACCACACTTTACCCATGACACCTTGCCTCACATCACCACTTAACCAGAGGTTCATGATGAAGAATTCATAGGGTCTATGAACTATGAGGCTCTGCGGTAACTCATCTCAGCCTTATGGTCAGTGTCTTACTGATAATTATTTCAAGACAGCGTTCCTCTGACGCGTCTGAGAAAAGCTTAACCGTCACTCCTCTCAAGCAACAGTAGCACATACCAAGACGATTTGTACCACTAATTGGTAATTAATTCAATCAAAAACTTGATTGACATTAAAAACTAATTTTGGCTTTGACCAACAAGCCCACAAGCCTAGGTCATTAAGTTGGCTATTACTAAGTCTGGCTTAACCAACAAAGCCCCCAAGCCCATGTCATCTAGTTGAATATAAAGTGAAACTGCTAGGTTGCTGATCCCAAGCTTTGGATATACTTTGAATATTTTCAATCCATAATCATTGATATCTTTGATACAATCTATAATATATTAGACATAAGCTAATGATATTTCATCTATTGAATTAATTGCTAATTAGGTCCAGTCAACTACTTAACACTGATCCTCATGGGTGAAGCTGAAAGTAAATGTGCTGGTAGAAGAATGAGCCAAGGTGAGAAGTGGCCTCTCAATAATTGACAAGCCCTAATGAGATGACCAGATATGATTCAAGGGTGAGACAAAAAAATTTCCAACATAGGAAAATGGTTTACAACTTTAATATAGATGGGGATTTTTGACAATTAGGTAGGTGAACGCCTCACCCCAACCCTGAGAGAAGTGGAGAGCGCCGAGGATGTTTCTCGGTTTATTATGTAATGGTGCAGCTAATTTGAAAGATGAATGATCATCTTAAGAAGATTAAATAGTGACCAGTTAATAGTACAGAATTTCAGAGGCTCAGCTGCTCTAATAACTTTTAAATGGGTTCCCAATGATTAATTGAGGGACAATCTGGTTAAATAACATACTAAAGGCCCTATAACAAGCCAGAAGGCTGCAGTAGGGGAACCCGTGGGTCTTACAGGGCAACCTCCTATGATGGGGAGTCAAGTAGGGCGACATCCCCTCTGAGGTTTGCATCTGTATAGTAATATATTTAAATTAGGTCAGATCATTTTATTATATAGCGTGGAATTGATCATAACCAAAACAGTGCAGTCAATGCCCAAAATGGTGCGTATTGATTAAATATTAGGTAGTTAGTGGCATCTGCAGCATTTGTGATGGATCACAATTAAAGTTTTGGAGGCTATCGTCCACTAGCTCACATAGGGAGGGGAGCAACAATGGATCTGCAGATCAAAATGTTTACTTAATGATCTCCATTATTATTTTGTGGATGGCAACGTGCATTCTGGATAGTTTTGATGACAATCAGTGAGGCAGCGTGGAGGGAAGATTCCATGGCAAAGGTGTAAGTCTGGGGAAGCGTTCCCTCTGTTTGGATTTGGGGGTGTTCCCTTTCCCATCCATGAAGGGGTCAAAAAGTCAGGAAGCTCCCCTCATCTCCCAGGACAACCTCGCTCATGTGGTGAAAGAGTGGTGGGTGACGGTGTACCCTTTGAGGATTCCGCCACCAACCCAGCTTTTACATCTGAAGAATTAAAGAGGCAATTAAGTAGTACTAAGCGAGTTGGCAATGAATTGATACCTGCTTGGGGCAAAGGGGATGAGTACGATTAACTGCAGTGAATATTTGATGTTGATAGCCAAGGATGGAAAAATCTTGGCAACAAATCCCAATGGGCGTGCATTTTTGAAAACTAAAGCGTCTAATGTCAAACTCTCAGCAAAACTAGCCAATGGCATCAGACTTTGGAATATTTTGTTGCAGGTTTGAAACTTGCCTCATAAATATTGGGAACAAAGTCTGACAGGCATGTACTTCTATAAAGAATTATATTTAATTTCAAAGTGTCAGAGGAACTCGCCAATGGCATTGGGCCATTAGGAAATGCTGACTCCAGTTTGAAACCCTCCTTGGACATATCAAAACCCCTGTCCAACAGTTCTTGTTTTGTCCAAAGGATGCCAGAGCGACTGGGTACAGGCAGGATGGGAGCCCCAAACCCATTCCCAACTTCATGGGACAGCCCCTATGTGGGGTGGCCTTGGGAGGTTCCCACTGCCTGTTAGGTGAGATGCTATTGCTCTAGCCATCGAAACCAAAGAAAACATTAATTTGGCATCTGTGGATGAACTGACAGCGATTTGGCCTGCTGCCAGCAATTTCAAAGTCAGTTTAGAATAATTTGTTTTCCCCTCACTTAAGGTTCGCCAGGTTAGGCGAATCTTGAGGGCCCCAATTCTGAGCTTTTCTAAGCTATTCCCCAAATCAATTGTCTATTTAAGCAGTCGTAACACACTGAGAAAATTGACGGCTGATTTTCTATCTTTTAATTTCAATAAGAATTATGTATCACAAATTCAATTTTTTTCCTTATGATAAAATTCAAACCCCCAATTCTAATCTCTGTTTTTTCAGCTCCCAAAGCCAAGGGCCCTGGGGCTGTAGTAGCTTAGTTTGTTGTTGGGTTTTTATTTACATTCATGGCCTATTGGCGTTCACTAGTGAAATCTTTTCCAGCTTAATTTAACATCATTTAAGCAGCAGTGCCTCTGGCATTTGGGATTGTCATTTAGGTGTTTGGGCATCCAGAATGGAAGGCTGGTATATACTTAACTTGCCGCTTTCCTGACATAAGCAACCGTCCATTATTTTCCACAATTTCCACCCTCTTCGTTGAGATGGGTGCAGCAGTGGTCATCTTCTACCAGAAGCATGTGCAATTGGTATCCTGCCGTCTGTTGTCTGTTGGCCAATTGCTGATTTTGTCTGCTTTCTCTGAGTGTTTTGAAGTGATTTCACTATGGCTGCACTGCCCTGGTGCCCTCAACTTTTTTTACTTGGTCCACTCTCAAAATGGAATCCTCATGTATGAAGCTGCCAATAGGCCTCAGTTTCTAATCCCAGAATCAAACCAGTATCTGTATTAATATAAAAAGCTGACGCTGTCCCCGCGCCCAAGTTTGTTTGTTCTAGTACACCTGCTTATAAATCGTCAGTGGTCTAACCTGGAGTGAAAAAGATTAAACCCCTTTGCCACACCAGTTCTGTTTCTTTCCAAAACCTTGTTATTTCCCCTGACCTAGTTGCAATCTTTTCCTTATCAGCAGAAATACTGCATCTGCCAATAAACAGAATTCCAATTACTTCTTATTACCAATGAAAATTAGTATTGGGGCACAACAGGTGTCTTTTGAGGCCTTGGTCAACATGGGAGCAGCAGGTAAATTCATGAGTATGGAGTCAGCCCAGAAGCTCGATCTAGACTTGGAAGTGGGACCATTGGTGTTGGTTACATCATCAGCCATTTAACCCTCCTTCAGATTTCAGCGCCCTGTGCCTTTCTCATTCCATAATTTAGTTTTTGCAATTACTTATCTGCGATGCCCGCCCTGTGTTCCCAGTGATTTTGGTGTGGGTTGGTGGCGTCAGCAGCATGTGAGAATCCACCTGGAGATAAACACGCTGTCCTTCTCTGACAATCAGGTGGATGGCAAGTTTCCTTTATTGGATACTCTTGCCAAAACTAAAGAGCGTAGTTCAATTACAACCCTCGTTTCCCCTGTAGGTCTTCCACCAGATTTTCCAGATGCATTGATGGAATATCAAAGTATCTTTGATTCCGAGAAGGTGGACCATCTTCCCTACATAGAGAATTTGACTTGGGTTTTCTGACAAGGGTGCATGTGGTAAACATAAACTGCCCACTGTACCCACATACAGAGGAGGAGGAGGCTGCCCTTAATGCATGGTTAGATGAAATGCTCAAGCAGGGTTGGATGTTCCAAAAACATCCCCTGTTGCCTCTCCCATTGTCTTTTCCAAGAAGTCAGATGATTCCCTTTGTCCCTGCGTGGACTAAGGTCACCTTAACAGAATCATGGTCCATGACCCCTACCCCCTGCCTTTGGAACAGACAATTGGCCAAGCGATTGCTAAGTTGCACGTGTTCTTAAAACTCAATATAGTCAATGCATTTAATCAAATTTGGTTGATGGAAGGTCAGGAATGGCTTACCACTATCTGGACAAAAAGAGGCATTTTCCAATTTCGAGTAATGCCTTTCAAGCTGAAGAACACGCCCACATCGTTCCAGAGAATGATTGATAGTGTGCTAAGGGATCTTGAATTCTCCTACGCAGTTGCATAAATTGATGATATACTGGTACATAGCCCCTCACCCAAACAACATGCAAAAAATTTAGAGGTGATGGTGGCTTTCCTGCATAAAGCTGGGCTGTTTGTTAAACCGTCAAAATGCATATTATACATGGAAGAGGTTCCCTTCTTAATGAATATTGTTTTAAAAGATAGTTATGCCATCACGCCCAGTAAACTAGACGCCATCCATGAGTGGCCAACTCCAACAACCCAGAAGCAATTAAGTAGCTTCTAGGGCATCATCATCTTTCTGAAAAAATTCTCTCCCACACTCTTACAGTTGGCCGTGCTGCTGCATCCACTCACAGGCAAGAATGTACCTTTCTGCTGGACTCTCAAGTGCCAACAATCGTATTATTCATTCAAGGAGGTGTTCTCGTCACCCCCATCCTTAAGCATGCAGATCCTTCCAAATCCTATATTTTAGCATGCGGAGCATCTTCTGCTGCAGTAGGGGCTGCCTTGCTCCAGGAGCATGATGGGTTGAAACATACGGTCACTTACTTTTCACACAATTTCTCTTCCACCAAGCAATTCTGGGCTATCTATAGTAAGGAGTTGGCAGCCGTGGCATGGGCCTTGACCCACTGGCGATACCTCTTACAGTGTGCACATCATGAGTTGACTGTGAAGACTGACCACCAAGCTCTTCTTTATTTTTGAAAACCACAGAAGTTGGAACACCGGCAGGCCTGAACCTACCAGTATTTTTGTAGCTTCAAATTCAAACATGGGTTTATGAAAGGAGCATTAAACATTCTTTCTAAATTCTTAAGCTGCAACCCCGCACATTGTCCAGCTGACGCAGATGAGACAGATCTCGTCACAATCATTCCCCCACTAATATCTTGGCTCTTCTTTCTCCCAAAGTTTAATCCGCAGATCTAGCTCCAGATGCGCCTTTAACTTTGCGGGTCTTAGCATCTCAGACAATATGTGTGGAAGGGGTGGAACCTTTAGAGCGGTTGTCCCTCCCTTCCTCCAAATATTCCCTTTAATCTCTGGCTGAGGGGCTCATCCAATTTTGGTCAAGAGGGTGGATTCTTTCCCTTCTCTGAGCTGAAGTAATTCAGGATCGTCATTATCCTCCTGCAGTTGGTCACTCAGGGAACAAAAGCGCAGTGATTTAATCAAGCATACCTACAATCAGTTGGGCTTGTCAAAGGATGTTCCAGCCTGGATCTCAGACTGCGTGACTTTCACATGGGCCAATTTGGACAGTCAAGTAGGAATGGACTCCTGCACCCCTTACAGCAGGCAGAGGGTTTATGGACATTGGTGTCTGTGGATTTTATCATTGAGCTGACCAGCTCCAAGGGGTTCACAGTGGTCATGGTGGTTGTAGACCGCTTTACAACATTTTCCCTATTTAACCCATGCTCCTCCTCTATTACTTCTGAAGAGATTGCCCGCCTATATGTGCTCTATGTGTTTTTGATGTTTTGTCTCCTGCAGGAAACTGTTATAGACTGCGGGCCCCAATTCACAGCGCAGTTTTGAACTATCTCTTGGCAATATTAAAGATTATTTGCTGTCGCTCCACCACATATCATCCACAGTCAGATGGTCAAACCAAATGAGTCAATCAGATTTTGAGTTGTACCTGCTGTGCTACACTTTGACTGCTCAGGACTCCTGGGCGGATGACCTTTCCTCACCCAGTTTGCATATAACAATGGTACACATGCGTCCATGGGCTTTTCCCCATATAAAGTTACGTTGGGGTATAACTCTTCATTTTTTGGTGGGCCCATGCCTTCGTCCAGAGGTATTGGCCGCAACTGGCCATGCTCAGCACATTTTTACCATGCAGTCCTTGGTTCAGGAGCACTTGACTATGGCATTAAGTGATTATAAGCGGTTTGCAGATCAAAAACGGCTCCTAGCTCATGAAATGAGAGCTAATATCACACGATATGCTTGACATGCACCACTTGCACACGCAGGTGCTCTTTGTCATGGAAACAGAAGAAGAAGTTTATACCAGCCTGCCAGTCGGGATGTGTAAGTACCCAAAAAGCAAGCCAGAATGCCAGAGGCATTGCTGACCAAACGACGTTGTATGGAGCTAGGCATTGGGAAATGACGAATCATTGGTTAAGACAATAGTGAATATGATCCCAAGAACAAACCAAATTGAGGCCGCCCCAGACCCTGGAGGTCTTGCTGCAGGGGCGGAACCACAGATTTGGTTTCAACAAGTAACCAGTATATGGGGCTGGTTCGACTGGGGAGACAATGGGTGGATCCTTGCTTTAAGATGGTGGACATAAGGCCACAAGATCCCATTATATTGTTGACAAAAGTTCATAATGACAGGGTTAAATTGCTAGAAGTATCTAGCTCGCTGAATCCAATCTACAATGGTGAGGGCCATAGTGACCATGAGTACTGATAGAGCCCATCTGGTGTATGGACTGACAGGACACCATGGAAAAGCCATCAGGAATGCGGCCAGAAGAAATCAATAAAATCAGAATTGATTGATTTTTGAGGCAAAATTTTATTACAAAGGAAAGAAAGAAAATCGACCAACAATTTTCTCAGTGCAATGCAACTGATTAAATTGTGTTCAATTAATGCAGTGAAAAGCCAGGATTGAAACCCTCAATTTCGACATAACTGGAGAATTATTTGGGAATGGGGCAGATAAGTTCACTGGAAACTGACATCAAAGAATTTGGCGGCAGGCTGAGTCACTGTTGTTTTGACTCAAACGTCCAGACTGAGGCTTCACTATTTTTTAATGGTTGGCACAATGGCGTTTGGCCCAATGAGCAGCGGGAATACCCCAAGGCTACCCCACGTAGGGGTGGTCCCATTTGGTTGGGAACGGGTTTGGGATGCCTAACCCGCCTATGCCCAGTCACTGGGCCGTTCATTTAGTCAAAGCGTTGCAACAGCCGCAATGCCCAATTTTCTTTAAGGGAGCTTCGAACCTCATAGATGGTGTCTGATGCTATTACCTGCCCATTGGGGATGATCCCTGATGACTTTGAGGGGGTTAATTTTTTAATCATAGTATTGGCAGAATCAAAACCATTGCCGATTCTGGCCAATGGATCAGTCTTCATCCCTTTCTGACTACATCAATCCAAACATCAGGCTAACTCCCACTTGATTTTGGGCTGATCAATTCTCATTTTGGCGATCTAAACGCAGATTTCCTTGATTAACTGTACTAGTTCTGCTGAGGTGAGTGTGGGCACTGGTGGAGGGATCTGAAGTGGAAGAGCTGTTACCCAGCGCTTGTCTACCATGTGGTTGAGGTCGCCCTGGGTGATGAGGGGTACAACCACCCTCTTTGATACCTTCTTACTTTGTAACGGGAAAAGGGCCCAATCAATGGCCAGGAGATGTTCCTGAGACTTACATTGCCCTTTCCTTTTTTAAAGGAAGGGCCCCACCACCGGGAAACTGCATGAAAGCCACATTCTTGTGCACCTTGGGTAACTTGATCACCAATACCATCGCGACTTTTTGGGGAGGGTGAGGAGAATTAGGGTGGATTTCATGGAACTCTTTGACTAGTTCCATACAGTTAGCACAATTGCGCGCCTTGACCCAACTGTTCTCATAGGCTGGATACCCTTTCCAAGCCACGAGTTATTGAATGGACTGTCAGGACTTATGGGATGCCAGGATATTCTCCACCTCGGCCTCTTCCGCATCCTCATCGATGATCAGTTCAGGTTCCATGGGGACAGTACCCCTGAAGGGTGACAACTGGTAAATGTGAAAGACAGGGTTCTGTTTCCAGTGATCCAGAAGGTTCAACCAGAACGCACCGTTACCCAAGACCTCCTCCACCAAATGGGGCCCAAACGCTTACTTGTGAACTTATGAGAAGGGGCTTGAATTCATAAATGACAGGTATCAAGCATAACATAGGAGCCCATTGTTAGATTGTGACCCAGAAGCCACTTGCAATCTGCAAAACGCTTGTAGTCATCAATGTCTTTCGTGAGGTTTTCCTGCACTAAGGAATGAGTTGACCTAATATGTTCAGCGTGATCTGCAGCAGCTTAAACCTCGGGCTGCAAGCAAGGTCTGACCAAAAACGAAGGATTATACCCAACATCACTTTTTAGGAGAAAACCCTGTGGACATTTGAGTCCCATAGTTATAAGTGAATTGAGCGAGGGGAAGATCATTGGCTCAGGTGTCCTGTGCAGCTGCAGCATAGCAACGCAGGTACTGTTTAAGGACTTGGTTAACTCGCTTGGTCTGTCCATTAGACTGGGAATGATACGCTGTGGAATGACAGGGGGATATTTTTAGGATGGATAGGAGTTCACTCCAAAACCGCACCGTGAACTGTGAACCATGGTCACTGATGATCTCCTGTGGGAGACCAAACATTGAGAACATGTGGCGTACAAAAAGGCGGGCGATTTCCTCTGACATAATTATGGAAGTACAAGGAATAAAGAGGGAAAATTTGGTGATATGATCTATCAACACTCATCACCACTGTGAACCCATTAGAGCAGGGGAGTTCAATGATAAAGTCCATGGACACCAATGTCCATGGACCCTCTGCCTGCTGTAAGGGGTTAAAAGGCCATTTCTACCTGAGCGGTCCAACTTAGCCCGAGCACAAGTGATGCAGTTGGCAATCCAGGCTGTAACTTCTTTTGTTAAACCCGCCCAAAAGTATGTCCGCTTGATCAAGTCAACGCAGTTCTTATTGCCAGGTTGTCTGACTGTGGGGGATCGTGATGTGCATGGAATACCTCAGTTCTTAAAGAGGGAGGAACCCAGATGCATGTTTGAAAATAAATTAGACCCTCCTTTAATGAGTATATGGAGTGTTTATGATTCTGGTGAGACAACTGCTCAACCAACTCCACGCCCTCAGGGCAGGCCATTTGACTAGCTAAGACCTGAGCAACTAGCAGGGCGTTGGGAGCCAGAGTGACAGAAGAAATGACAGGGGGGACAATTGACAGGATTTGGGTGGCAGGAATCATGATAACAAGATCCACTTCCTCCAGGTCTAAGGAACAGTGGGTGGGGCTGCAGCTGAGAAAATTGGGAAGTACGTTGAGCGCACCTTTTATGAATTCATATTTGAAATTAAATTGCACAGGTCCCTATAGGTTCAGGCTTGCCGGTGCACCAATTTTTGGGGTTTGCAAAAATACAAGAGAGACTGATGATCCATACGGACCATTAACTCATGTTGAGCACCCTGTAACAGGTACCTCCGATGAGTTAATGCCCATGCTACAGCTGCCAACTCCTTGTCATAGATAGCCCAAGACTGATCCGTAGAGGTGAACTTCTGGGAAAAATAATTGACCAGGTGTTCCAAGCCCTCATGCTCTTGGAGCAACACTGCCCACACTGCTACCAATGAGGCGTCGCATGCAACGATATATGGCTTGGCAGGATCAGCGTGTTTCAAAATGGGAGGGGACACAAACACTTATTTGATCAATTTGAATGCCTGTTGGCATTCGGGCATCCAGCGAAATGGTATGTTCTTCCCTGTAAAGGGTGGAGTGAGGCAGCAAGCTTGGAAAGTGCCGGGGAAATTTTTTTAGGCAAATAATGGCTTCAAGAAACTCCATAATTGTTTCTGGGTAGTTGGGGTTAGGCCATTTTTGGATAGCGTCCAACTTATTGGGAGGGATTGCATAGCCATCTTTAAGAATGAGGTTCCCAAGGAAGGTAACATCCTCCTTATAGAACTTACACTTGGAAGGCTTGGCGAACAAGCCTGCCTTATGCAAGGCGGCCACAACTGCTTCCAAGTCAGTAGCATGTTGTTTGGAGGTTGGGGAGTGAACCAAAATGTCATCAATATATGCAACTGCGCAAGTAAACTGGAGGTCACTCAGTACATTATTGATCATACGTTGAAACGTAGCAGGAGCATTCTTCAGCCCAAAGAGCATCACGCGGAATTGGAAAATACCTTGCTTCATCCAGATCGCTGTTAACCATTCTTGCCCTTTCATTATCCAAATCTTGGTAAAAGTATTCACTAGATCCAACTTAGAGAACACATGGGATTTGGCAATTTCCTGGATGATCGTCTGCTCCAGAGGCAGGGGGTAGGGATCAGAAACCATTACTTTGTTTAAATGGCCATAATCCATGCAGGGACGGAGGAAACCATCAGCTTTTTTGGTGAAGATGATGGGGGACGCAACTGGCGAGGTCTCCTTAAACAACCACCCTTTTTTCAGCTTATCATTCAACCAAGTGTTGAGCGCAATCTCTTCCTCCACTGTATGGGGATACAACGGACAGTTGATATTCACCAACTTCATGGTCATTCGAAATCCACAGTTGAACCTAGTGGAGGAGGCAGATGATCCGCCTTTTCAGAGTCAAAGATACTTCAATAGTGCATTAAGCTTTCAGTAAAATTAGCTGGTATGCCCTCAGGAGTGACAGGGGAAGTAATAGAACTGCGGCTTTGTGTTTTCCTAAGAGTGTTGATCAGAGGGAATTCACCCTCCAGTTGATCATTGACAAATGACAACATATTAGACTCCAAGTGAATCTTAACATCTTGTCAGCACCTCCATCCCACACCTAAGATCACCAGAAACACCAAGTTTGGCATAGCAGAAAAATGATCACAGAAGCTAAACTGGTGTACCAAAAAGGTACTGGCCAACGGATGACATATGAGGTCTGGGAGGCAGAAGAAGCCACCATCACTGAGGGACCCGCATCCATGTCTAGTTTTAATTGTTGGGCCAACTTGACACTCATGAAGTTACCCGCTGCCCTGGTATCCACCAGGGCCTTAAAGGAAACATGGTGAGAACTGACACTAATCTTCATAGGCAATAAGAAATACGCGAAGTTTCGCTTATTGGAAGATTCAACCAATTTTGTTGCAACTGAAGAAATAACTGGCAAATTGGGGGAAAGGTCGGGGGCTTTTGCTGGAGCAAAAATTGGAAGTAATAGGGCGGGAGAGCTGACTTCCTCCATCTGGGCTTTTATGGATTCATTTACAGGTGAATCAGAGTCAGCCAACTTGGACACAGGAGTTGTGACAGAATTGGCAACTGGGTCCATTGCTGGTTTGAAGGTAGACACTTTGTCCGCATCTATGTTGGGTAATCCTATCATAAAATTTCCCTTCTGATAGCGGGAAGCATGGCGGGGGAAGGCATTAATAGTAGTCATGGTGGCACAGATTTGATCTACTGTTCCTTTTACGATGGACCAGGCCTCATGATGAGCAGAAACTGAATCTAAGCCTGATCTAAAGACTGCCTGAAGCATATCATTATAGAGGCCCAGCGCGGGATCCAGTTCACAGAAGGTAAAGAACAAAGAAGCCAAGCTAGGGGATTCAGCCATGGCATAGAGCAATCTGAATAGGTAGTCTGAGCGTGACACAGGGGGTTTCAAGGCAGCTGATATGACAGCCATTAGTGGAGTGGGGTCTCCCACTTGTGAGGTTGAGCGCAGAAGGCCTCTAAACCAACAGCGGGTGTCCCCTCCCACAGCGTCCAATATGCTACCCCCTGTTGGGCATGAGATAACGTGAAGGCGTTATTGAGTGCAATTGCAGAATGCATTTGCACCTCAGTGAGGGTGTCAAGAACTTGATTGGCTATCTCACAGGAAGGAACACGTGAACTTCCTTCTGGGCTAGTGGGAGGGGGAGGAGTAGCCATCCACGCAGCTTGGTCAGTCTGAAGTAATTTCTCCATGGTAGAGTGGATACTATTCCTGAAATCGGCACATGACCAAACAAACAACAAAAAGCAGGCTACTGATTGCACATTAATTTAGTAAAGGGTAACTACTGCAGTGCCCACCTCGAAGAGCAGGGTGGGAGTGGCTGAAAACAATGGTTGGTCAATTATGTCATGGAAATGGCAAAAGAAGTTTAGACCAGCCTGCCAGTCAGGATGCATAAGTACCCAAAAAGCAATCCAGAATGCCAGAGTCATTGCCAACCAAACAACATTGTATGGAGCCAGGCATTGGGAAATGATGAATCATTGGTGTAAGACAATAGTGAATATGATCCCAAAACAAACCAAATTGAGGTCGCCCCAGACCCTGGAGGTCTTGCTGCAGGGGGCGGAACCACAGATATGGTTTCAACAAGTAACCAGTATATGGGGCTGGTTCGACTGGGGAGACAATGGGTGGATCCTTGCTTGAAGATATTGGACATAAGGCCACAAAATCCCAGTATATTGTTGATGAAAGTTCATAATGACAGGGTTAAATTGCCAGAAGTATCTAGCTCGCTAAATCCAATCTATGACAGTGGGGGCCATAGTGACTATGAGTACTGGTAGAGCTCATCTGGTGTATGGAATGACAGGCCACCAGGGAAAAGTCATCAGGAATGCGGCCAGAAGGAAATCAATAAAATCAAAATTGATTGGTTTTTTGAGGCAAAATTTTATTGCAAAGGAAAAGGAAGAAAATTGACCAACAATTTTCTTGGTGCAATGCAACTGATTAAATAGTGGTCGATTGATGCAGGGGCTAGCCAGGATCAAGACCCTCAATTTTGACCTAACCGGAGAATTATTTGGAAATGGGGGTGATAAGTTCACTGGGAACTGACATTGAAGAATTTTGCGGCAGGCTGAGTCACTGTTGGTTTGACCTCAAACATCCAAACTGAGGCTCAGCTACATCTTTAACGGTTGGACTGATGGCATTTGGCTCGATGAGCAGTGGGAATCCCCCAAGGCATTTCATGTAGGGGCAGTTTCGTTTGGTTGGGAATGGGTTTGGGGTGCCTAACCCGCCTATGCCAAGTCACTGGGCCTTTCATTCAGTCAAAAGCGTTGCAACGGCCAAAATGCCCAAATTTGCCAGAAGGGAGCTTTGAACCCTCGTGGATGGTGTTCAATGCTATTATCTGCCCATTGGGGATGATCCCTGACACTTTGAGGGGGTATTGATTTTTTTGGTCATATTATTGGCTGAATCAAAACCGTTGGCGATTCTAGCTTATGGATCAGTCTTCATCCCTTTTGACTACATCAATCCAAACATCCGGCTAACTCCCACTCGATTTTGGGCTGATCAGTTTCATTTTGGCGATCTCAACGCAGATTTCCCTGATTAAATGTAATAGTTCTGCTGAGGTGATTGTGGGCACCGAGGGAGGGATCTGAAGTGGAAGAGCTGTTACCCAGCGCTTGTTTACCATGTAAGCGAGGTCGCCCTGGGTGACAAGGGGTACAGCCACCCTCTTCAATACCTTCTTACTTGGGAATGGGAAAAGGGCCCAATTAATGGCCAGGGGACGTTCCCCGGGACTTACACCCTTGCACAAATTTGCATCTATGCACTAGGCTCTCACTTGGTGAAAGAGGACTTGGGAAAAGGCGCTTTTCTTATTGAAATTGCCAGACCACTGGAAGCAGCATACTTCTTCCATTTCTCTCAGATGTCCCTGTTCAAGGGGGCAATTCCAGCGGACCCAGAGCCCAATAGGATTGATGGTGTGGAGGAAGCTGAAGTGGAGGGCAACTTGGTTTCCCATCACTCATGCCACTCCTTTCTATATAGTTACATGGAAAGGCTATCCAGTTTATGAAAATAGCTGGGTTGGTGCTAGAGACTGTGTCAACTGTTTAGAGCTGGTCGAGGCTTTCCAAACTACCCACCCCAATGCTCCCCGCCCTCCCCCTAAAATTGCTAAGCTAATGAAGATTAAGTTGTTTAAGGCCCACAAGAATGTGGCCCTCGCTCAATTCCCCTGGTGGTGGCGCCCCCCTTTGGCAAAAGGGAATGGTAATGTAAGTCCAGGGGAGCGCCCCCTCCATTTGGATTAGGGTGTTCCCTTTGCCATCTGAGAAGGGACCAAAAAGTCTGGCAGCTCCTCTCATCTCCCAGGGTGACCTCGCTCATGTGGTGGATGAGTGGTGGGTGATAGTGTACCCTTTGAGGTTTCCATCCCCAACCTCAGTTCTTATATATGAAGAATTAAAGTGGCAAATTAAGGGAATCTGTACCAATTTGGCAATTAATTGGCACCCACTTTAGGTAAAGGGGATGAGTATGATTAACTGTGGTGAATCTTCAATGTTAATAGTTGACAATTGCAAAATCTCAGCAACATAGCCCAACAGGTGCACATTTTGAAAACTAAAGCATCTAGCGTCAAATCCTCAGCAAAACTTGCCAAAGGCATTGGTTCATTGTGAAATGTTGTTGCAGGTTTGAAACTCATACTAGAAATATTGGTAACAAAGCCTGATGGGCGTTTACCTTCTATGAAGAATGCTCCTAATGTCAAATTGTCAGAGGGACTTGCCAATGGAATTGGGCCATTGGGAAATGCTGACGCCATTTTTAAACACTCCCCAGCCATACCAAAACCCCTGTCCAAAAGTTCTCATTTGGTCCAATGGATGCCGGAGTGACCAGGTGCAGGGGGTTGGGCGCCCCAAACCTGTTCCTGACCTCATGGGACTGCCCCTTTGTGGGGTAGCCTTGGGAGGTTACTGCTGCCTGTAAGGCGAGATGCTGTTGCTCTAGCTGTTGAAACCAAAGAAAATTGGCAATTTGGGCATCTTTAGACAAATCAACAGCAACTTGACCCACTGCTGACAATTTCAAAGTCAGTTTAAAATAAATTTTCTCCTTGCTTGAAATTCACCAGGTAGTTTAATCTCAAGGGCCCCAATCCTGAGCTTTCTTAAGTTATTCCCCAAATCAATTGTCTATTTAAGCGGTTGAAACAAACTGAAATAAATTGATAGTTGATTTTCTATCTTTAATTTCAAAAATTCTGTGCCCAAAATTCAATTTTTCCTTATGATAAAATTCAAACGCCCAATTCTGATCTCTGTTTTTCCAGCTTTAAACCCATGGGCCCTGGGGCTGCAATAGCCTGGTTCGTTGCTGGGCTTTTATTTACATCTGTGGCTTATTGGCACTCGCTGGTGAAATCTCTACCAGCTCAATTTAACATAATCAAGAAGCAGTGCCTCTGGCATTTGGGTTTGTCATTTGGGTGTTTAGGCATCCAGACTGTCAGGCCAGTCTAAACTTAAATTGCCATTTTTCTGAAAAAAGGTTTAAAAACAAAACTGTTTTTATCAAAGTATATTTTAAGGAAGGAAAACTAAAAAATAAACTGCAACTACCCTAAGGAGGGTGGTTATCTATATAGTGAAGGGGGAGAGGGAGCTTGAAAATTTGTGGTGACTAAGCTTCTTGCTGGTCACCCTAATTGTCGTTCTAGCTTCTTGTGATAGGGTTGAGGTGAATACATTAGAGGTCTCAGATGATGTCACAAAAGCTTTGACTGCCTGTCTGCCGGATCAAGAAAAAAATTTTATTGGAATACTACCAAACTTGAACAGGTTTCATCAGATGGGTAAGTTACTAATACCAGTTCCCCTGGAACCTATTTGTTGATATTTTAAATTGTACAAAATTTGTGTAAAAAAATTATGTGATCTGCAGGTCCAATCCACAATCTTAACCATTAAAATAAACCTGATCTAACTTATTATGCTAATTAGGGCTTATATGTGAATTTGGGTAGGGTGGGGTGATCCTTGAAAACCTTCAGTGACCAGTCATACTTGGGGTAGGCTTGAGGGTCCTAATGGAGGAACCTAAACTAAACAACTTCTATGCACACCCCTTTAATCATTTTTACAGTATCAGAAGAGGACTTGGGGTCAGAAAGGGAGTTCTTAGGAGCCAGGGCAGTGACCCATTTGCTTGTCTACTATATGAGCTAGGTCGCTGATCTTAGAGAGGGGCTCTATTGGGATCTTAGCCTCTTCATGCTTCTTTGTGGATATTGCTTATGATTCATCTGGAAGGACAGGTTATCTGGAATTACAGGTTGAAAATTAGGAAGATAATATGGTGTTCACACGCATTGATAATGGAATTGAGCCAATAGGCACTGTGACCTTTATATTAGAAAATTCACATAGAAATGTTTTTCCTAAAGGTTAGATGGACAGCCAATACTTAATTTTACTCTGAACTTGAAGCAACAGTCACAATCCAACTTCCCAGAGCATATCATTTATAGTTCTTCAATAGACCTTCTCCAGGACCATCTAGTACTAAAAAAAATAGACCTTCTCCAGGATGCAAGTATCATAAGCCATGTTTAGTATATCATTCCAGGTCCTGGCATAAAAGAGGGTATTAACAAAGGAAAAACATGGCTACTTTAATATTGTCATAGATTGGCTTTCTTAATTATCAATCAACTCTTCTACAACTTAAAAAATAAATCAAAAATAAAAATGAACTGCAAAGTTTTAACTAACTTTACTCTGAAGTTGACTATTAAAGAAACCATGTGTATATATAGGATAGGTAACATTTTGTAAGCTTAAATAAGGGACCCATTCTTAATAAGTGATTTTAGGAGTTTTTATATTGATCCATTCTAACAAAACAAAGATATGGGTTCAGAGGGTTGAGATGCAACACAAAGGGCTCACAAACCTGCGGGACAGTCCAATTGCCAGGCTCTTGGAGTCATCCATGGCAGAAAGCTGTTAATATTGCCTTTTGGGTTGATCGATCAGTTAAAAAAGAAAGCTGCAGTGTCTGTATAAGATATATCAAGGTCAAGTTATATGATAATATAGAAATGCAATCAACCCATATCAAAAATCTAGTACTTTGATTATATGACTTTAGAGTTAGGATACAGATCTAAAGAAGTTTTAGATAAATAATTATCATATATTACATTGTACAAATATAGTACTGATTTTGTAGTTTGGCAAATTTGTATAGTTAAATTGTATAACATATTTTATTTTATTGGTGCCTTAATTATTTTGATATAAATATTTAATAGTATGTTAATCATATTATACTATCAAATTAAAGGGCTTAACTTTCTCATATATGGTAACACTGGTTTATCTCTGTTTAAGCCGAACATATAAAGTATTTAATCACTACTAGCACAGAAATTATTGGAAAGCCATGGCGATTTTAAATTACTTGCCAATTCTTGAAACGGAAGTCCCGTATAAGCGGAACGTTAATACCGCATAAGCTTACTTTAACCCTTAGTTTGTCAAGCTACTTTATATCTTCAATAATTTAAATGTAAGCAATTTACAGATACCGTTAAATGGTAAAATTACAAAAGTTGATTTTATTATAGTTTTGAGAACCTTTTTAAAAACGGTACGATAGTTTAAGATTGATTCTTTGTATTTTTCAATAAAGCTTTCTTTTTCTCTTGCTGTGTAGCCTCTAACTTCTTAGTTCTCTTCATCGCAGAACTATTTGTTCATTTCGAGGGGTTTAGGCTTTTTCACTCTTCTTGATCAGCTTTCGGGTTTTGGATATTTATTTGATTGGTTTTCCTTGGTAACATTTTCTAGTGCAGCTCTATTTAATATGGCTTCATACTCCTCTTCCCCTTCCAGAAATTATTACTACCATGGCGCGACTTACATAACAGCACTATCTGCTGTGATTGCTTTATACATCTTATTCACTGGGCAAGGTGAGAAGTTTGATATCGGGGGGTTCTTATCTTCAACCTCACCTTATGTCTGGGCGAATATTGGGGTTGGACTCTGCGTCAGTCTATCTATTGTAGGTGCTGCTTGGGGAATTTTTTCATGACTGGCGTCTCCATTCTTGGCGGAGCAGTTAAAGCCCCACGTATCCAGACAAAGAGATCTGATTTCAATCATTTTCTGCGAAGTTGTAGCCATATATGGAATTATTATGGCCATTGTTTTTCTGCTAAGCTTGGGCCGATCACAGCAAAAAACGGAGGCGTCCCGGAGTTTAACTCTGGAAATTATTATACTGGTAAGGATCTTGGCTTTGAAAAACTATATTTGTTTATTTTTTCTAGACAGCTAAATTTGCGCGATTTAATTTTTTATCTTCGATAAAATTTCATCCCTAGCTTTTCTTAAATGCCCTTGCATGATCACTTTGTCGAAAGGATGTGATTTTTAAAAGTGAAATAACTGTGATGTTAGGATTTTCACTTTTTTGGGGCGGTCTGACTGTCGGTATGTGCAATCTTTTCTGTGGGTTGGCTGTTGGTCTTACAGGGTCATCTGCTGCTCTTGCCGACGCTCAAGATCCTACCCTTTTTGTTAAAGTTCTGGTGATTGAGATTTTCGGATCTGTGATTGGTCTATTTGGTTTGATTGTTGGCCTCCTTGCGGTAAGACTTATTTTTTACACCTTTATTTTATAGACTTTTGATTGATCTCTGTAGCTTCTTTGAGTATGCGCTTGATTTTTTTGGATTGTTGATGTTTGCGCTCAGAATAGTTATTTATGGCTTTAAATTTTTTACTACATGTTCTGATTTATCTATTTTAGTCAGGAAAAGCCGAAGAGTTTGCCTAGATACGAACATCTTAGCCACTTATCTGCTGCTTGTTTAGCTCGTTCGGAGACTTTTCAATACAGAATACACAACAATTATGGTGAAAAATCGCAGATCTTAACTTTAAAGTTTTTAATTTGCTCTGGGTTTACCTAACTTGATATGTTTTGGTTTTCTTTTTAAGACATAAATCCGAATTACTTGCTGAAAACCACTTGACAATAAGTTTGAACTTTCACAAAATGAATACTTATAGAATTAAATGTAATTAAAAGATAAATAGAAAGTATGAAATGCTATGTTGCTAGATTGTTGGTATTATTCGAAGACAAATAATTGGTTTTTAATTAATTGCTAGTTAATTGCCTAGATTTTCTAATACAGGTGACGTTACATGATCATTTATTTGAAATACCGTTATTTTTGCAGCTATTTTAGATTATCATTTTTAAGGGTATATTACTAGCGCATAAAAAAGTTCTAGAGATTTTTAAAGTATTTTTAGATGACAATACATAGACTTGTTAAATTTCTAAACTTTAGTTTTTTAAGTTTGTGTTACAAAAACTAGTTCAGAAAGAGCTGTATGAGTTCATAACAGGAAAAGGCCTAGGCTTAACTAAAACCATTTTAGATAAGTAGTACTGGGGACTTGCACTACCAATAATTATAGGCTTTTGACTTTAGGGATGCCTTTCCTTAATCTGGATTTGTCCTTTTTTAAAATTTGAAGTTAGACAGCTTAACTGATTATGATCAAAATCTGAACTTGTACTTATAGAGGTGATAGCCGTGGCATTTTCCTTGATAAGCCGGCAATTTAAATTATATAAAACGATTCTATATACCACCGCAAAATTCTGATGAACTTTTTGTTTTTTTGGTATCTGATGCACTCAAACCGAGGGGGTTAAGCTTTCATTTTTATGAAGACCATAAAACCAAGTTGGGAGCTGTTTCTAAGTAAAACTAAACAACCTGTTGTTTCTTAAACTTAAAGTAAAACTTTACCATACGTTTAAATATTAATTGGTTAAAATGGTATTGGCTTAATAATTAAACTGGATTCCAATAATTATTCAAATCATACAACACTTGGACTGTAATTTGGTGGTTACATTCCATATAGACTGATGCAATATGTATAGATTAATCCATAATTTATTTTATTACTAATATAAAAGCTTTAAGTTGTATAAAAGTTCAAAATTTATGATAAAGTTAAGTAAAGCGGATGCACATTATTAGTAAATAGATATGACCTAGTATTTCAGCAATTACAGTATTTCAAATATATATAGGAAAATGTGCATACAATACACATTATGACTTTAACATTTTTTCTAATGTATTTTTATAATTGGGTGGTAGATGCCCTAGCTGGTTAGAATGTCTACCACTATGAATGTGTAAGTTCATTTGCATTCTTTGCACAGGATTGGGTTGCCAGTCCTGGAAATTCCTATTGACTAGGAATTACATCTAAAGCCAAAAACTATATACTACCAGATGGGCATCCCAAATTAAAGACTGTCCAATTTGACTAGATGAGAAAACTATTGGCCAGCAAAGTGCAGCCCATTGGGTTATAAACTGACTTCATTTGCATAAATCCTCTTCCTATTAGTAATAAATTTGTCTCAAGGTTGATCCATCTCAAATAAAGTTTATATAGTTATATACAATTTGACTTATTATAGTTTATACAATTATAATTAACACTTGTTTAGGTGAAGCAAGAACCTATAAAAATTTCTCCATTCTAAGTATAGCTATCTAATTTATTTGGTACTATATTAAGGAGTGGATAGCATAGTGGGGTGGTTCCTGATCCACTCTGGGTCAGGTTTTGATTGAAACAGGTTCAAAAATTGGCTAAAAAACTTGCCATGATATATTTGTCCCAATGTCGACCTTCCTCATTTCCTTTTTATTTGGTATTATATTATTTCTGCCATAAAAATAGCTCATAAGATGAATGAGCTTCCATTATGTGTGTGTTAACCCCCAGTGGAGGCACAGAATGCTTGGAGCACAACATTCCAAAAGATTCTTAGGAGGGACACTCTAGGATTGATGTGAGGGAATTAAAAGTTCAGAAATGTGCCAAAGGCTTCATGATAAGCCAAATGGCTGCTATGTGAGCAACCACGGATCTTGCAGGGGCAACACCCAGGGGTGGGAGAGTCAAGAAAGGGCATCAACTCCTCTGTGTTTTGCAATTGCTGGCCTTTGGAAAAGGTGAGCATAAGAACATCATTGAAACTGGGGTGCAATTGTTTGTTGGGACTGCCTGAAGAGGGAACTCTTAGTTTTGTACTTTAGTAAGATAATTCATAAGGGTGTTTCTATCAAACTTGAGCATAAAGCAATGGTTTATGTCAAATTTCTACAAAGGGTCATCACTGGAGACAGGGGGATGAGTCAAATCAAGCTGTCAAGCCATGGCAGAGACTGATCAAGGGCAACTCTAGATCTTTCAGATACTTGACATTGTTTGCAGATTTTTTATTCAGGTGCGCCTCAATTAATTGAGTTATGCTAACACATAGTGGCAGGATGATATATTGACATCAGATTGTGCCAAGTTGGTGGTAGATCAGTGAGGAGAACTTGAGCCAAGGGAGTGTGAGGTGTTCATGGTAAATTGCAAGTGTTAATTTGCGCATATAAACGCACAAGCTAGGCTAGGGCTCAATGCGTTACTGGTTTGAAGGATTGGAGGGCCCACTCTTGAATCATGGGCAGTACAATGCAAAAAGTGGCATGTTTCATCAAATAATTTTTAGAAAGTTAGAATTGGTGTAGTCAATCTGGAGTCTATGGGTAAACTGGAGGGAGAACCTCAGGTTTATTGATATTGTTTTATGAATGAAACAAACTGGCAACAATCCTATGAGACTGCTACCATTACAGGAAGAATTTGGTAGGTATGAGTTAATGCTCTGGGTTTAGAACCTATGGTGCATGCAATGATTAGCTGAGTTGAAGGATACTATAAGTTGGGAGAGAGAAATCTTTTTTAATCTCTGACTAAACTTAACAGATCAGTGCAGAGTTTAGATTTAAAAGGCCTGCTTTGCTCAGATCTTTTTTGATTAAGATATTGGACAAGGCCACCTCCAAGCTGGGTTGAATGATCCAATTGCCAATCTAAATCCATAAAATCTGATACAGTGTGATACATCTTAATCAATCCGTTCTGACCATGATGGGACAGGGAGAAAGTTTGGTCATTTTGGGCCTTACTTGACTAAAATGGCTATGGGTGGTGTGGTTCCCAAGGCACCACCAGTTGCACCTAGACAGGACCGCCTCTTTGAAAATCCTTATATCATATCCAAAAGAGAATAAGGGAAAAGGGGTCATGGAGAGAGATTCATTGAAGGGGAAGGCGGTAACCCACCACTCATAGCCATTTTAGTCAAGTCACTTTTGGAAAAAGGG